>BMAO01026230.1:0-59924 GCA_019973975.1 Trichonephila clavata | reverse complement strand
ATTTGAATATAAATATACCGTTACAAAATTTTTTGTGAATATAATTATTAAATTATTCAGCCAAAAACTTTAAAAAAAAAATTGGTGAGGAGGAATGTTTATTAACGTCACCCTCTGAGGCAGCACGAGAGCTATTGGCGACGGACTTCGTAATTTTGTTCCACGATCAAGTGACGAGGGACGATACCTAAGCTGGCACCCCCTTTTTAAATTACCACATATCGCGTGGACTTTGAGCCATGGTAGATTTAATGTGCAAAAGCCCCTCAACACTACAGGTCTTCAGTGGTTCTAAGACTCGAGCTTATGACAGACACACAGCCACGAGTACGAAATCATAACGACTTGGCTACCATAGCCACTAATTAAAAATTGGCAGCCAATGAGTTCATTTCTACGTTGCTGAAAATATTACAGACACAGTAATTTCGTAGCTGGAGTCGCAAACCTTTAAACCGAACAATAAGCACTACGTCATCTCATACTTAAGTCCTCATGTGACTTGGCATGGTTGTTAGGTGTGTGAATCGATTTAGAAGTCGTACTCTTCAAATGACCATTTGTGGCCGTGGTAGCCAAGTGGTAAAGGTATCGGACTCGTGGCTGGCGTGTCATTAGTTCGAGACCAGAACCACTGAAGACCTGCACGCGATGCACTTTAAATTGTTGAGAGTCCAAATGACCTCTTATTGATGTGATTGGTAGTTAGGAGAGGGGGGGGGCAGCTCACTTGACCATGGTTCGAAATTATGAGGTCCGTCGCCAAATGCCCTCATGTAGCTGAACAACGCGACGTTAATATTCAATCAATCAATGACCATTGAACTTTGTTCATCATTACGAAATTCAACACATGGTCACGATTGCTAATGCTTATGATCACGAGTTCAAGTTCGCGATGTTTGAGATCGAGCCCCGCGTTTAAGTCCTGATCTATTTAAAGATGTGTAACATTTCGAGCTACGGTAGCCTAGTGGTCAATGTCTCAGTCTCGTGGCTTTCAAGTCGTTAGTTCGACACAAGATCCACTGCAGACCCGCCGTGCAGAAGGGACCGAAGCAAGGCTGTCTGAATAAGAAGGCTTCGCCAGTCAGAGAGCTAGCTCAGGTCACATGTTCAAAGGAGGGAATGATATTTTGTTTTGGTGGACCCACGATTACTAACGCTTCCATCTTGTATGGTGACAAAGTTAATATCTGTTCCGAAGTGTGTTTTTTCAGGATAACTTTACTGTTTTTTCAGGAAGTTCAGGATAACTTTACCATTCAGGATACTCCTTTATATACCATAAAGAAAGGTACGATATTTATATTATTGTGTAACTTTACTGTTGTGTTATTATTGAATTTTTTCTTTGCTTCTTGAGGACATGGTATAATAAATTGATGCTTATGTGCCAACATCCTTAATTATTTGTAAATTAAGATATTTTGTTTTATATGAGAAGTTAGAGTTTAATGTTATATTTTTTTATTCTGTCAAATCTTAGCTATCTTAAAACTTTTTTATAACTTAACCTAAATCTGCACACATTTTTATAAAAATGCCTCGTTATTGTTGTGTACCAAATTGACCTCTAATAAACCAGGGCAGCCTACGTTTCAGTGTTCGTTTTCCAAAAGATGAACAGTTGTTACAAACTTGGAAAAAGAAAATTCCAAGGGATTTTAAAAACACTAACAATAGTGTAGTGTGCATTAAACATTTCCCTGAATCTTTCATTGTAAGAAAAGATAAAATTACAGACAAGACTGGTACTATTATTGAAATACCTAGAGTGTATCCAAAATTATCAGAGAATGCATATCCTGCATTTTCCTTGGTTGTCCATCCTATTTGAATGAAACAATTAAAGAAAGCTCAGTGACAATTCAACAAAAGGAAAAAATGAAACAATTAGACGAACAACTGCTGACTAATTTTATTAAGAAAGGCAAAATTACCAGTTTTGAATATTTAAAAGAAAATCTGTTAATGCGAGAAAATCCTATATCTGATTTCTTATCTAAAAATAATGTTCTAAAACATGATTGTGAAAGTTGCATAACAATTCTTTTTATTAATTGTGAAAATTGTCCTTCTATTTTAAAATCCCTGAAAATAAATACAGATCTCTCTGTTGTTATATTTAATAATAATCGTCAAATAAATATACCTTCTATTGGAAAAATTCTTAATAATCCTCCTAGATTAACATATTTCAGTGAATTGCTAAATATTCTTAATACAGTAAATGTCTTTGAGGAAATCTGTTCTATTAATTATATTCCTGATCATGTTATGGCTATTCAATCTTGGGGGAAGTGCATTGAAAATTGCAATGCTGATAATTTTGAGGCGGCAAATTTTATTTTAGAGCAAATGAAATTATTAAATACAGATAAACATGGCCGTAAGTATAGCAGTAATTTAATGGTTTTTCTTTCTGCATATACATTAAATCTACTGCATGCTATTCCTATGTAAGGGATAAAGGGAATGTAATTCTTCCAAGTTTGAGACAGTTACAGAGAGTTGCATCTGGATTAAATGTTACTCCAGGTTTGTCAACTTTGGCGAATGAAAATTATCTATGAGGTAGATGTAAAGAACTAAAAGACCATGAGAAACACGTAATATTACAAATTGATGAAATTTTCATCAAATCAGCGATTACATATAAGTGTAATAAAATTGTAGGACTTACAGAGAGAAGGAGATGCAGCTACTACAATTCAATGTTTTTTATACTCTTCTTTATGAGTAAAAATAAAGAAATAGTATCATTGAACCCTGTAAAGAACATGAATGCTGAAGATTTGCATTCTATGACTTTAGAAGTTTTGTCACTAATGGAAAAGGTAGGTTTTTCAGTTGTTTGTATTATAAGTGATAATAACAGAGTAAATAGAAATTGTTTTTCTAAATTGTGTAATGGTACCATAAAGAGTGTTATTCAGAATCCAGCTAATAATACAAAAAATTGCATCTTATTTTTGATTCAGTACATCTTATCAAATCTATACGAAATAATTGGTTGAATCAGAAAGATGCTGATTCTTTTTTAATATATCCTGATCCTTCAGAATTTTCTCAAATCCGAAAAGCATCTTTTCATCATTATTTAAAATTTATAACGAAGAAATGAACAATATTGTTAAATTAGCTCCTAAATTATGTTTAAAAGCTTTGAAACCAACAAATTTTGAAAAACAAAATGTTAAATTAGTTTTTAAAGTTTTTGAAGAAAGCAATGTGACTGCACTTAATATATTACAAGATAAATTAGGCTACCCAGAAATGTTTAGGGACACTGCAATATTCATCAAACATATTTTATATTTCTGGCAAATAATGAATATTAAAAATCCAACTAAGGTCAAAATCTTAGATTGAAAAACAGTGTTCCTTTTTCGTCAATAGATGATGATAGATTCACTTTTTTTTCAAAATTTGTTCAGTGGCTGAACTGCTGGAAAAATTTAAAACAAAATAAACGAGAAGGTTGTTTCAGCGAGGAAACATTTTTGCTTTGAGACATACAGTAAATACCATCCCAGAACTAATAAAGTATCTTTTGATGGAGCAGAATTTCAAATATGTTTTAACTGGAAAGTTCCAAACTGATAATTTAGAAGCTAGATTTGGGCAATACAGACAAATGTCCGGATCAAATTATCAGGTTACTGTGCAAGAAATTTTGCAAGCTGAAAAGAAGTTGCGCATTAAAAGTGTGTTAACTTTGCCCTCGGATAAATATGGTACTATTTCACTAAAAAATTTCATTTCTAATCATTCAGGTGAGATATTTAATCTTAAAGTAGATATTAAGGATTTCAAAGAAATATTAAACACTACAAATATATAAATCAGATGATATTTCAATAGAAGAGTATCTAGTTTTAATGTACATAGCGGGTTAATGCGTGCACAATATAAAATTCGAATGCTTCGATTGCAAATATACATTTGTTTTAGACAAGCAGATTAATTTCGACTCAGAAACTGTCGAAGAGACAAAATATTTGAGACTTCTGGATAGAGGAGGTTTAAAAATGCCCACAGGATATTGTTATGAAAGTCATTTCAACGCAATATTTCATTTTTAATTTGCTAATATCGAAAACATTTGAAACAAAGTTTCTTAAAATTGATTGCCAGTTATCTTGCTTTACAAGCATAACACAAGCATATCTGGAATTACACGAGTTGTGGAATGTCTTGCATTCGTTTCATTCACCTTGTGTGAATTGTAACATACCTGCATTTTCATATTTTAAAAAAATATTCATTACATTCGGGAATATATGTTTAAATAATTATTCAAAAAAGCGCAGTGAAGAAATTTTAATTGTCAAGGATAACCGAAAAATAAAGAAATTTAAGGCCAATTAAATTATTTTATATTTTTCTGCTTTATTTAAATCTTCAATTATCGATTCGAATATTATTCATTGTGCATGCATATCCTAGTAATTATTTTTGTTATATTTTATACATTTTATGAATATGTTTAATTGTTTACATTATTTGAAGAAAAATTCCATTTATTTACGTTATTTGTTTAAATTATTTTCATAAAGATTTTAGCATTCAAAGTATGTAAAATGTTATTTTTTTTAGTTTCAAAACTTTTGTTTGATTTTTTTTTTTTACCGTAGCATATATTTAATTTTAATGCATAAAAATAATGAAATTAATAGTTTAAATAATATCATCACAATTGCAAAAAATTCCAAATTTGAACCTTATTAGTATGTTGCCTCATTAATGATATATTCCATGAAAAGGTTTTTTCCCCCAAGATTATTTATAGGTAAGTGTATATATATATTTTTAGTGTATAATCTAAAATCTATATTTGCTATATAATTACTATGATGTCTTAAACTGTTTGCGTCATTTCTATATTTGTATATATTTTGCATACAGTTTTTTATATAATAATATGCCTCTAATTCTTTACTTTTCATATTTTCTTTGCAAGTAAACGTTTCTTTTTTATATTTTAATTCATTGAAATTATTTTATGTTTTTGAATATTGAATGAATGAATTATTTTAATTAATTTATATTTTTAACATATAATCCAGAATCTATTTTTGCTTTATAATTATTGTGGTGTCTAAAACTGTTTGTCATTTCTATATTTGTATATATTTTTGCATATATTTTTTATATAATAATATGCCTCTAATGCTTTACTTTTCATATTTCTTTGCAAGTAAATGTTTCTTTTTTATATTTTAATTCATTGAAATTATTTTATATTTCTGAATATTGAATGAATGAATTATTTTAATTAATATATACACTGGTGTGCAAAAATTAAGGACGAAGTCGAAAAATTAGCATATCAGCTGAACGAAGAGGCAGAGCGAACAGAAAGACCAATCAGGAGATTAAGTGAGGTGATGTACAGTAGCACATGCGCAGATATGCAGGTAGACGTAATGGGGGAGTGTCTGAGTAGTAAAGCATGTTGTCGGTGTAAGATTAGTATTTCTGGCAAAGAGATTGCACACCGTATAGCAATTAAAATCACACCGAGTTGCTGCCTCAGCGAGAAATGGCGAATAATCAATCGGTTAGACGACATCTGGATGCTTTTACCCGAGGTCGAATCATTGGGAAGTTGGAGGAAGGTCGCAGTGTGATAAGTGTGGCTGCAGAGTTCGGAATTGCTCACAGCATCGTTTCACGACTTTGGAGACAATTTCAAACTACAGGAACAGCTATCCGGGGGTTCAGTAGTGGTTGTCCACGAGGAACCACACCCGCAGATGACCGGTATATTGCCTTACAGGCCAGAAGAAACAGGCGGCAGACAGCGGGAGAAATCGCTAGACACACGACACAGGCGACTGGACGACCGATATCGCGTTTTACCGTGGCCAGAAGACTGCACGGTGGTGGTCTGTTTGCACGACGCCCTGTACGGTGTGTACCTCTAACGCCTGCCCATCGGAGAAGGCGTTCTCTGTGGTGCCGGGAATACCGGAATTGGAGAGACAATGAATGGGGACGAGTACTCTTTACAGATGAGAGCAGATTCAGTCTGAGTAGCGATTCTCATCGCATACTCATCTGGAGAGAGCGGGGAAGCCGCAATCATCCCTCGAACATCATTGAAAGGGACAGGTATGGAGGTGGCGGTGTTCTCGTTTGGGGAGGTATCATGCTTGGTAGTCGTACAGACCTTCACATCTTCGACGTAGGTTCAGTTAACGGGACCCGTTATTGTAACTTGATTCTTCTTCCATATGTGCGTCTCTTTAGAGGCGCTATGGGTCCGCAGTTCCTTTTCATGGACGACAATGCACCATGTCATCGCACAGTAGCTGCCGAACAGCTCTTAGAGAGTGAGGATATTGAACGTATGGATTGGCCGGCACGATCTCCGGATCTCAATCCCATCGAGCATGTATGGGATTTTCTAGGCAGACGCTTGGCAGCTGGTACCTTACCACCAGTAACGATTCCGGAGCTTCGATTGGCGCTGCAAGACGAATGGGCAGCAATGCCTCAACAACTCATTGACACCCTCATTCTCAGCATGGGCAGACGCTGTGAAACCTGCATAGCAGTCAGGGGAGACCGGATATTTCTTGCTGGACACCCATCACAGGGATGTTTCGGCCTTTAGTCGCATTGCGCTCCATGCTACTTTTTCAATAAAGCTTCTTTTTATCCCTCTGATTTCTCTTTTAGTAAGTGTTGCTTACATTACTCATGTCCTTACGTATTGGGGATCTTACGGTATTAAATGTGTTGATTTGGAATGCTTTTGTACAAAGTTATATTGAAAAAACCGTCTCGTCCTTAATTTTTGCACACCAGTGTATTTTACATATAATCCAGAATCTATTTTTGCTTTATAATTACTGTGGTGTCTAAAACTGTTTGTCATTTCTATATTTGTATATATTTTTGCATGCATTTTTTTATAATATGATCCTAATGGTTTACTTTTCATATTTTCTTTATAAGTAAATGTTTCTTTTTATATTTTGTTTGCTTGAAATTATTTTATTTTTGAGTATTGAATGAATGAATTATTTTAATTAATATATATTTTTAACATATAATCCAGAATATATTTTTGCATGCATTTTTTCATAATATGCCTCTAATGGTTTTTTACTTTTCATATTTTCTTTACAAGTAAATGTTTCTTTTTATGTTTTATTTGATTGAAATTATTTTATATTTTTGAATATTGAATGAATATTTATATATAACATTTTTAACATGTAATCCAGAATCTATTTTTGCATGCATTTTTTTTATATATAATTCTTTCTTTTGTTATGATTCATTGATTCTATGAGCATAAAAAAATGTCCTTTCACAGGAAAAAGGAACTCCAGCAAAATGTTTATGAATTTACGTGATTTTTTTTATTAATATGCCTCTAATGTTTTACTTATCAAATTTTCTTTGCAAGTAAAGTTTTTTTTCAATTTTATTTGGTAGAAATTATTTTACATTGAGTCAGTTTTTTTCTTAGATTTTTCTTCTACTGTTATGAACCTTTCACAAGTGATATTTGTCCCTTTTCCGGGAAAATATTAGACATAATTCTAGCATTTTAATACTTAACTTTCATCGGAAAATATTCCAAGTGAGAACTAAAAAAAAAATCAATAAAATGTGGAAATATTAGTCTATGACCTGAAAAGAAATAAATGTCCTAAGCTTTATATTCCTCACAAAGCGAGTGCGCGTAGAAAAGTCTTCTCTCCTTTCGTGACGTCATATAATGGCTGCCACGACCTGATGTCTTCAAGATAGCCTTGGCCGAAGCCCGTTTAATCTCTCGAGGCTCAAACATCTTCCAGTTGCTGTGGTATGGAAGTTAGAAAAGTAAAGTTCCAGCTCAGGCGTCTTCCTCTTCATTTGACTGTGGTTCATAATTACGAAGTCCGTCGCCAATAGCCCTCGAGCAGCTGAATAGTGCGACGTTAATATAATACTCACCCCCCCCCTTTTCCCATAAGAGTTTTCCTGGCCCTTTTTACCACTCTTTGTTGTTAGGTGTTGGTATTTTTTCACTTGTGAAAACGACACGTGGCTAAAATGGGCATACAATACTTTAAAGTTCCGGCTCCGGTAACTTAATTGTAGCGTGGCCGCTTTGAAAGCCTAAGTTTGTGGGTTCGACCCCGGCTGGAGACGATAGATTTTCTGGATGCGAAAATCGTAGGCACGCATGTCATATGATTATGTGGCATGTAAAAGATCCCTTGAGTATCAGTTTGACTCTAGTACTTTCGGTAAAGTTAAATCCCGGCAATATTTAGCATTCGACGAGAGCTTGAATTAAAAACTAATTCAAGCGTCCAAATTTGGTAACGAGGCTGCCGCTAGATAGTGCCACATCAAATGGCTCTCACATTTGGGGACTTGCAGTGTCTTCAAAGGCTTAATTGCTAAAATGCAACCTCATTGGGAAAAATACTTTTAAAGGGGGGGGGGAGAAATTATCTCTTCAGTCATAAAAGCGCCGAGAAGCAAGGATGTTTTTATTCACTTTCAGCCGGTTTTGAAAAGGTTAAATCTATCAAAACTCCAAGTCTTCACTTTGGTGTGCTGCAGAAGTTTGGAGAGTGGAATGCTTTATTAGGTATTGTTCTTGTCACGATTTAATTTTAAAATCTAAGGTTTGTCACCATTGTTCCTCATTTTCCTTCAGTGTGTGACGTTATAAACAATAAAATCACCCAATCATATTTTTGACATTTAAAATCAAAGTGCGTGAATTCATGTATTTACATTATTTTGAAATATTAATTTAAGCAAACTTACAAAATAAATTTGTTTTAGAATAAAAACATTCAGTATATTTCTTACTATTTTTTAAATGAATTTTAAAAATATTTTACATTTGCACTGAAATACTGGATATATCCGAGCTCAATTCTAGAAATTTTGGTACACTGGAAGTAATTTTTCTGGCCATGTTTGGGAATGGCATTTTTTCAGATAATTTTATCTTACGTGGCTTATCTGAGTATACTTTGTTCTTCAAACGATATAACGGAGGAAAAAAATATTAAAAGAACAAAAAAAAACTGACCTTCATTTCTTTCTTTTTTTCACGACTTTGTCTCTACCTATTTTAAGTAAAAATAAAAAATTACAACAAAACAGCAAATTGATTTGAATTTTGAAATCATTTTGCAAAAAATAGTTACTTTTGACGAAATGAACTTTTTTTTTGGTTAACAAAGGGATTTTTTTCTAAAGTATAAACTGTTTACTTACAAAGTTTGTCAAAATATATACTATCCTCCCTTTTGTAATGTTATATTATTTAAGGTATCCGAACGCGTTCAGAGTACTTTTTAACAAAATACATACTAAAACATTATAAATGCTCTTAGGACTCAATACCAATAAATATTACTATTTAACTACTAATATTTAAAATAAATTACCTGAATTTTACAAAAATCACAATTTAAAGTGAAATTTTAGCAATATTTTTGAAAAACTTGAAAGCAGTTAGAGAAAAAAATAATAAACATATATTAGTAAAAGTATTACTAAAACAAATTAGAGGCATTTATCTAGAAAATGTACTAAATTTTTTTTTATTATTAAAATTTGAACATTTTAGAGCTGATTGAGTAAACATTATAAAAAATGTTACACTTTTTTAAGACCATTATTTAAATAACAAGCCATAACTCAAAAAGTATTCATACAATAAGAAATATTTTAGTACATTTTCTAGAAAATAATATAAATATCAGGTTTAAAAAGTTTTATAGAAATACATTCGTAATAGTTTGAGTTATCAGACTCGCCATGATAAATTTTGAGCAAATTAAATGCCCACTTCTGGTAGATCAAAAACCCACTTCCGATTTTTCTGACTTAATAAAATTCATTGTAACGTGGCCTCTAGGTAGCGTAGAAACAAAACAAAGTATGTTCGTAAAGTCAAAAGATAGCTCTATTCAATGAAATAAAAAACGAAAATATCTGTCTTGCTGAATTTGGTCATTTTCAAAGTGTTCGGATACCTTACGTCCAAACTTGAATTTTACTTTTTAATTTAAAAAACATTTAGTTTTTAATTTGAAACAGTTTTCATTAGAATCTCACCTCTGAATGGGGCGATTCTAATGAAAACTGACAATGAGCTAAATTAATTCTTTTTAAAATTTTCATAAAGCAGATAATTCTACTAAAAAAATTTCTTCAGATTCAAATCAAGTAACATTACAATGCATAACTTAGTGCTTTTATTTTTATTAATAGCATTATTCAGTCACTCAAAATCATAATAAATACGCTTTAATCATATGTAGGGCATTAAATTCGAATTTCATTTGAAATTCGAAGTGCAAACGAATTAAGAGATAAAATTACCTTCTAATGTACTTGCCAAAGCATTAAGTGGGTTCATCCATGTGACGGCCCGTTTTTAAGCAATTTTAGAGAATTTTTTTGACGACCAGTAAAAAGATAAAACTCTAAGTTTTTTTGAATAATTTATTTACATGCATTTTAAGAGTATGTATATAAATATTTAGCCAAAAATATCCAATAGAACGTGAGTTATAGAGCTCTGAACATACCCGCCTCGAAAAAATGGACGCTCACTTCCTCCGCAATTCCGGCTGATTGGCTTATCTGAAATAAAATAAAAAAAATAACGGCGTTATAATCTATAAGCTTAAATGCACAGAATGGATAATACTCAATTGAAATTATCGAAAATTGGATTTTTGGTTGATCTCTGAAGAAAAAGTTTCGAATTTCATGGTTTTTTTGTTATGTTTTTGTTATAAAAATAGAATTATTTTGAATTTTGGAATGATCGCAGTCCATTTGGTGCGTATGTGTGTGCTGAGTTAACCCTATAAATTTGAAGTCATTCGGTTAAGCCGTTCTTGAAATATGAGGGAAGAAAGTTTGAAAAACACAGTTTTCAGAAAAACGCGCTTAAAGTTTCAAGTCCGATTAAAACAATGAAAAACTTAACTTAGCCTCAATCGGTGATGCCTGGTGGCGAAGACTAAAAGAAGTTCGACGAAATGTTCAATAGCTATAGATATTTCCTTTTAAACTTCTACAAACTTGTATGAACGTATATTTGCATAGAAAGGCCATTGGTATCAAGCTGACTGTATACAATAGGCCCAGCCTTCGATTGCCAACTCATCGCTCCAAACAGCTGCTCTTCTAACACTTACTTCTTTATAACGACTTCGAATTTTAAAAAATCTACCACTGTATTCTAGACATATTAAGGGGACTTGGCACCTTTCAAAAGCCGAAAATCGATAAAAATATAAATTTTTCAATTTTTACTTTAAAATGTAGTTTGATACCTCTGGCACAACTGTGCGAAGTTTTGAAACGATCTGATTATTTTAAATGTAGCAAAATGTATTTTAAACATTTTGACAGCTCTGACAGCTGTTTAAATGCCACGCCCCCCTCAATGTTTACACATTTTTACTTGAAAATAAATCCAATATTTTTATAATATATAACTTCACAGAAGAAGAACGCTATAAGCTGTAACTGTAACTATCAGCCAAGTTGTTTGTATACATTAGCTTTGCCATTTTTGCTTGCTGTGTGCTTTTTAGTTTGATTACTTTTTACTTCATAGAAACTTAAAACAGCATTTTTTAATACTATTTCAATCATAATTCATTCATTCTTTTAGTTTTATCAGTTATTATCGCTAATATGCCTCTTAGGAAACGTTCATTGCATGCTTCGCAAATGAATGAAAAGCGATGGCGTAAAGAGATTGTTGATTGTAATGTGATTAAAGATTCATTAATGTCAAATGTACGCCTTGAAAAATTAAATACTGAGGTCAAAAAGGATACCTCTGCTGTTGGACATTATATATTGGTGGACTTCAACCAAGTTAATAATCTACTTTTAAGTGCAAAGTGCCAATATTGTGAAAAACAAACTTTAAAACTGGAGCTTGGAGCCAAGTTGGGATTTTCATACAATTTAAAACTATTGTGTAGCAACTGTGATGAAAACAAAACTGTTGTAAATACTTCTCTAAAGTCTGGTCCTACCAGCCATGATGTGAATTTGAGAATAATTCAAGCCTTTTCACACATTGGGAAAGGTTATTCAGCTATAGAAAAGTTTTGTATGGTGATGAATATGGATCCTTTTTCATCAACTACATATGGGAAGTGTGCAAGAAGGCTGGATAACGCATACACTCTGGCATCTGAAAACATATTTGCGGAAACCCACAGAGAGATTAAAAATGCGTACAAGAATGAAGCTCATAGCTCTGCTGAAATCACAGACCTAAGTGTTAGTTTTGATGGTACGTGGCTAACTCGTGGTCACTCCTCACTCATCGGTGTAGGGTGTGTTATAGATATGCTCACCGGTTATGTCGTTGACTTTGAAGTGATGAGTAAGGTGTGTCGTCATTGCTCTGTGGCAAAAAATAAGTTAGGCGAGTCAAGTGCTGAATTCAGCATATGGTATGAAGGACATAAAAGCGAATGTGATATAAACCACTTGGGCTCATCTACATCGATGGAAATGGAAGCTGCATTAACTTTATGGAAAAGATCCACATCACTCGGATTTCGTTATATCACAGTTTTATCCGATGGTGACTGTAAAACATTTCATTACTTGGTTGAGAAAAAAGTGTACGGACCGGATGTTGTGATAAAAAAGGAAGAATGCATAAATCATGTCAGTAAGCGGTTAGGAACAGCTTTGAGATCTACTGTTAAAGATTGTCGTGCTCAAGGTATTTCTTTAGGTGGTAAAGCTCATGGTAGTTTGAAAGAAGCTACAATTAAGAAATTAACCACTTACTACCAAAAGGCTATTTTGAGAAACAAAGGGAAGTGAAAGCTATGAAAACAGCAATATATGCTACCTTGTTGCATAGCATTTCTACAGATGCTAAACCTCAGCATTCAAAGTGGCCTGCAGGAGTAAACTCTTGGTGTTTCTACCAATCTGCGATTGCTAACGGTGCAAAACCAATAAATCATAAATTAAATGTAGGAACACCAATAAATGAAGACGGCCACGCTGGCCGAGTGGTCTAGGCATCGGATCATGGCTAGCGTGTCATGAGTTCGATCCTAGTACCACTAAAGACCCACCGTGTAGGAGAGCGATGCACGTTAAATCTGTCGAGAGCTCAAACATCCTCCCGTTGGTGTGGTGTGGTAGTTAGGAGAGGGGGTGCCAGCTCAGGTGTCGTCCGCGTCACTTGACCATGGTTCAAAATTACGCGGACCGTCGCCAAAAGCCCTCGTGTTGCTAATCAGTGCGACGTTAATATTCTCTGACTCACCCAATAAATGAAAAGTTCCTTCCAAAATTCTTCCAATTTACCAAAGACTTGCATCTAATGAATTGTTAGAAAGGTGTATTCGATGCGGAACACAAAATGCAAACGAAAGTTTGCATAGCATGATTTGGGCAAAGTGTCCAAAAGAAATTTTTGTGAATAAAAGACGTGTTAACCGGGCAGTAACAGAAGCTATCTGTGAATTCAATAAGGGTACGGTACGTACCATAGTAGAAACACAGAAAGCATTAGGTGTAGCTACTGGAGGTTCTACCAAACAACTTGCTACTATCTTAGATTGTCGAAAACGACAATATAGAAAACGTCGTCAAAATACCAGTAATAAGCTGGCTCTTAAGCTTATTAAAAAAGCTGTATATAGAAAAGAATTATTAGCAAAGCGAAGAGAAGGAATGAGGTATGGCAAAGGCCAATTTTAAAACAAAACTGTTTTGGAAAAATAGTGAATTTTAGATTTAACATGTTTTATTTTATTTTATATTAGATATTGAATTAAATAGCAAATTAATTTTAGAAAAGTTTTTAAATTTCCTCTATTGTACATTTTATATACTTTCATTTTATTTATTTTATGTATTTCATTTATTTTTGAATATATTTAATATATGTTTCTTGCAAAAATAAGTCAGATAATGATATTTCCTATTTTTCGTAATTTTGAGGTCAGACAGGCTTTTTATAAAAAGCTTATATTTTTGTTTAATGTTTTGAAATTGAATTGTTTTATGCTTTATTTTAATGGTATATATCTATACAATATATTAACAACTTATTACAAAATTTAGATATTGTTTTGATATTTATTTACTGATTTGTATTCTTCAAATTGCGTTTTCTCAGTTTGAGTTTTTTCATGAAAACACGATCTTTAAAAGTACAAAACTTCTACAGATATTTATGAAACAACGTGAATTTTGGTCTGTATGTTTATTACAATGTACGTAATAAAATTAGGGATCCATTTTTCAATATTTTGATTAGAAAAAATTTTATAAATGAAAATGTAGCAGAAATCATGCTTTTTTAGCCTTTTTTCCATTGTTGTATACATTTTAATTTTTTCCCCAAAACTAATTTGCTTATTGCAAAATCAATCCCTAAAGTTATTGATAATAGTCTTATAAGCCTAAAAAAATTTTGGTGTGAAAACAAAGATAATTGTAAAAGAAGAAAAAATTTAAAAATCGTTAATATTTTTCAAAAAATTTAAATTTTTCATGGTAAAATTTCTTTGCTTAATAGTAACTGTTTATAATATACACAAAGTATATTTTAAAACCCTTAAATAAAAAAAATTTAAAAAAGGTGCCAAATAAAAAAAGCAATTTATCACATGGACGAACACCCTTAACAGATTTCTGTAAGTTTAGAATTACTAAAATGCTACATTGCTAAAAGCAAATTTATTGTTAAAATTTAAATCCGTAAGGTGTATGCTTAAAAATGTGTGGTGCGTTCCCCAAGTTTATTTTTTCTGAATTATCTTCAACACCAACATCTATACTTTAGAAGTGAAGATATTTTAAGATATTAAAGCAATCTAGCTGTGCTGAACGAAATGAAAAAACATGTTTACATTTTTAACTCCTTCCCAATAAAGAAATTATTGTCTATTAATGTTATCGGCACTACCTTAAAAAATACGAGGTTATCTATATCTCAAACGCGAGAGAGAGAGAGAGAATCGATGATTTGTCGATCATGTACTCGCACACCAATAATTTGTTCGCATACTTAAAACACTTTCTGCAGTGACTAACAACATTATCGCAACCCCGATGTATCATTCGATTCTGATAAGCAAAATACACAAATGATAATGTTATTTAATGATATTTTGTAAACCTTTATTTATTATTTATCTATTGGATTCAAGGATGCAATGCTTTGTCACTAACTTTTCAGTGGATATATTTATAAATATACAAGGGGGATCGATAAAGATAAATATCCAAAAGAAATCGAATTTATTTTTTTAAATGTTGTTTGTTCAAATTTAAAGCACGAAAATTCAAAGTACACCCCACTGGCACTAATACACTTGTATAATTTTTATACAACTCTATTTTTCAAAACATTAATTAAATTCACCTTTGCTTGATATCTAATTCGTTGTTTTTTCCACCTCAGCAAAAATAATTCCTTTCATGTTTCTTCATTTGAAGAAAGCCACCCAAAAAATTGCACTGAGAAAGGTTGGGTGAGTATGGAAGGCGAGGAACAAGTATTATATCCTTTTTAAACAATAATTATCCTTCCAGACAGGACTGTGGAACATGGGCATGGTCACACAATTCCACAATTATTCAATGTCCATAATGTGAATTTTTCACAATTTCTTCAATGGTCCGTCAACTATCTTCTTTGATGATTTCCTCAAACTTTCATGTGTTTTCATGTGTTCATCTTTCATGTGTTTTCAGCACCTTCATGTGTTCGGTTCGTGGATGGACAACCAGAACAAGGTTTAGTATCAATTGAAATTTCATAATTTTTGAAACGGAAAAAACCACTCAAACACTTAAATGTCCTTGCACGACGTTATTAACACTTCAGGAGTTTCTATTCCACTTTTTCGGAGCAGAATGCAAAATTTCGACGTCACACGCTGTTCTCGAAAACGAGCAAATAACCATTGCAAAACAGTTGCCGCTAAAAAGTCAGCTGGAACTAATTTTTACCTTCTTCAGCGACGGTACTCAACTTACTGACTTTGGAATGTTAGCTCTATCAGTGGCATAACGAAGAATATAAGCCCCCCCCTACAAAGTTTGGTTTTTAGCACCAAGTCCGATCTTACAAATGATTACAAAACCATGCATACTTGGCGTCAGTCAGATTTGAGGCCTCTTGCTGGGGGTACGTTACGTCACTGAGATCTATGCTCTCCTAGCGGCAAAAAGCAATACGATAAAACTCTTGCTTACCGAAAAATTAGTTCGGTTTCTTTTGGGTACCCCCTTGTATTTATATAAAAACTGTTAATATATTTGTAAGAATACCATAAAACTACGGTTCAAAATTTGTGATCAGTATATTAATCTTCCCTGAGTATGTGAGAATTGCCGAAGAATATCTTCCTTACGAAAATTCTTTTTAAGGATTGCTTCTTATGTAAATGAACCTAATGAATTGAAAAAACTAGTTTTTTTATACTACCTATAAAGATTTTTGTATTATTCTAATAATGTTTTAAATGTAAAATCCCCAGCAAATACTATAATTCATATTATTGTTAAAATAACTTCATAATAGTACAAAAGTATTTACTCAATGCAATTAGATTTATCGTACTGTTTGAGTTTGGTTAGGTAAAATATGGTGTCGTTCTCGAGCTAGAGGATGACTATTGGTGACGAATTTCGGAAGACGATTACCTAGCTGTTAGCTCGCTCGACTTAACTTCGGAACTTTATTTTGCAATGATTTGGAAGCACTGTTCCGTTTAACAACACTTAACTGTGATTCAAAATTACAAGGTCTGTCGAAAATAACCAGAGTACAAATAGAGGGTCTTTTCCAAGTGCAACGTTAGTAAAACAATTAATATAATTTATGTCCAGCATACCCCATTATTTCACATGACAGGATCTCATTCCCTATTCGACATACCTATAGACATATGTCAAATAGGGAATGACATATATGTGACCAGAATATTTACTCTGTAATACAGTAGAACGTCGTTTATCCGAACCAATTGGGACTGGACACCGTTCGGATACGCGATTGTTCAGATAACCGAAAACCGAATGCGATCCATGCAGTATATGAAACCGGACACTATACGAATATTGAAAATCATCACGTGCGGGAAACATGGTTGAAGAAAAAGCAAAATAGGTGCAAAATGTCGAGTTTGACCTTTATTGTGGAAAATAATCCCTTATTTTTCGCTGTACCATTGAACACCATTTTTTCGCTCCAAGGTCTCTGATTCTCTAGAGCCGCAGTAGTTGAGTAGGACAGCACTCTGATTGTTGTTCGTACCATTCCATAGCTGTCTCTAACGCATAAAACGCGTAGCATTTGATGGCCCCTTGCTACTTTCGTTGTTGTTGTTCTCGTCTTCATCCGTTTCATCGTCGAAAGGGTTGGATTCTTCTTGCACGGAAGTCACAATCTCGTCATCATTTAGCATTTGTAATCCACAGTCTTTTGCATCGCATGCCATCCAGGTTTCTACATCTTCATCGCATTCTTGAAATCCTGCGATCGATTGGACAAAGTCGGTAATCTCCTCACTGTGGTCGTCATTGAAGTCTTTATCGCCTTCTAAATCTGGCTACAGCTTATTCTATGCATTTTTCAGGTACATTTTTCATATACAGTACATGTAGTTGACAAAAAAAACTGGTCCGGATATTTGACACTCCGGATAATAAACGTTCGGATAAACGACGTTCTACTTTATACCAAATTCACTCATCCGGGAAAGGAACAATGGGGTATCCTCTCTGATATCGACTTCATAATCTGATCGTGGTGCAAAATTATCTGGCTTTGGTTGATAAGCTTTCTTGTCGAGCAGAAATAAGGGAAGTATTCAAAAAACAAATAAAACTTTTTGTTGGTCGAACTAACGGATTGATCCTGACATACAGTTCGTAGTTTGCAGTGATATTTTACTGGAGCTTAGTGTTCCCAGTCTTTTTTATTTCCACTAAATATTCGTCGTGTATAAAAGCTCGTTACGAATGCACATTAAAATTGCCGGACTTAAAAGGCAAATACCAGCACAGATGTCATGTTTGCCACTTGAGCGTGGTTCAAAATTACGAAATTGTTCGTTCGAAGAAAAGAATTTTATTGTATAATCGGGGATGGTTAAACTTAATATATAATCAATTTTTGTACATTTTTACCGAGATATTATCAACCAAATGGAAATCTTTTTGATCATTTGAGTGATTATAAAAATAAAGGCATCTGTGGATTATAATCTTTAGCTGTTATTAATCACAACAAAACACAATTTGAAGAGCTTTATTTCAGTTTTTCTTTGCGGTAGTGAAAGAGAGAAAGTTATTAAAGCGTACATTAGGCTTAAAACCATTATTAGAGATCTTTGAGAAAAAAATTTGAGAGCCATTGTTATGAGATATTACTTCGGTGACATTGATGCACGGATCCTTAGCACTGCAACCACTACACATAAGTTCTTTTATATATATATAGTCGTAATATTCTTCGGTAAAACTGTGTGTAACGCAGTGTCATCAAATACATTTTAGTTTGACAATAGAGTGATTCATATATGGAAGTAGAGAAAGAGAGATAGATAGGTTTGAAGTATATAATTTTTTGGGAATGCAAGTTAATAATACTAGTGATTAGGAAGAAAAAAGTAATTATATAGTAAGGCCTTTGATTGTATGGCCTAACAGTAGGGAACAAAAGTTAAACAGTGGAACTGAATAGGCGGAGTAAGTGTAGAACAATAAAGGACATTAATGCCATGCGGTGAAGTCGTGAGGAGGTCAATTTCAGCTTTTCTGATATTCTCGATGCTATAAGATACAATGTTACAATATCATCTTGAAGCCTGTATTTAAAACAACGACATATTCCGTTAATGATTTGAGGCTTATGTAGATAATATTGATAGATTCCATATTAATTCAGAATGGTAGGAAGAGAAAAATTATATTCTATCTTGTTTTTTTATATAGATTTATTGATTTTTATTTACTATCAATACTGATACGATAACTTTTTTAAAGGTGCAGTTAAAAATAATAGTATATTTATATATAACTAGTTTCAAACTTTTAAGAATTTTAATGAAATTTTATTTAAAATTTTTTTAATTGATTTTCTACCGCAGGGAAGGCACCTTTTCCAAATGATTGCATTTATTAGTTAACTTTGCATCTCCAAAAAGGTATAAAAGTGTACCTTAAAAATCAATAATATAAGTTAAAGAGAATAATGACAGTTTTTTTCGATTTGGTTTCTTATGCTTATTTCCTATGATCTGTAGCTGCAAGTACATTAAATTTTTGAAACCGTTTAAGGCATACGGCTACTTGCGACATTTTTTTAAAAAAAAATATTGGAGATATGGGGATTTTTTTGTGGTTTTTAGATTTATATAGGGCATTTCAAGAAAAATATGTTAAAATTAAGAAGAGAAAAAGAAATTTTTATTACTAAATGTGGGAAAAAATTGATACAAATTTACAAAAAACTACATAAACGGGGCCTATCCTGTACAAAAAGTTTATGAACAAAATTTTACCTTTTCAATTTTGATGTATTTTCTATGCTATTAATTTTTGAAATAACCTTCAGGTTAAGAGATATTTTAAATTTTACAAAAACTAGAACACTTTATCTCAGTTATTACAGTTAAAACAGTGATTATATTCACACTGCAAATTTTGTAATAAAACAGCGATTGATAAATCTGAAGGTTAAAACACTTTTACTATAATACAGAACATGCACAAAAAGTTTCAGTACATTATTTTCAAACCTTTTTGAGCAATCGCTGACCCCGTTTGATTATTTTCAAAAAATCACATTTCGAGTAAAACGCGTTTTAAAGCATGACATCTTGCTTAAAGTAATCGCATCTGCTTTGACTAAAACACTTGTAGTAGTACCAAAAATCTATTGCCAATTTAACAATTTTAATGAAAAATTATGGTAATTATTTGATTTAAACATATCAATGAGAAATCGATTACAATCTATATTCAATTAAATTTTTATATTTGTAGAAGCTTTCATCTTAATAATTAAATTGCTTTTATAAAAAAAATCAGTATAATTAAAAAGAAAGGTATAACGATTATAAAATCCTAGCAAAAATTAAAATGCTAAAACAAAGCTTTTTTTAGAAAACACTTTCCTAGAAAAAACTGATGTACATGAAACAACTTTGTAAATTTCACAACACTCTTAATTTTTATCACGTCATTTCGAAAGTCTAACAAAAATAAAAGAAATTATCAAGGTCAGATTTACTATATTGCCTTCCTGCAAACGATATCTCTCAATATTATTTCCTGAAACTCAAACGTCCTAAAAATATTTTCTGTATTTACCAACACACCACTCAATTTTTCTGTTTATTCTTTCATTTCTTTCTATTTTTAAAAAACAAATTAGTCGTACAAAGATACCACGAACAGACCAGACGATTTAAATTGCGTTCTGTGAGACGGTTTTTAAAAAAAGTAATAAAAAAACCCAATTGTGTTTTAAAAGGAGACGCTTATATAAATACGTCGTGAAACAGATTGAGTCATTCCAGATTTTCTGCTTATTTCACTTGTTTTTATTATTCGGTCACGTGAACTTGATAAATTAAATGAGATTAAAAATGGCAGTTTTTTTGTCATTGTACTACTGACAGATCAAATTTAAGATATTAAATATTTGTATTACTTTTTGTCTTACGTTTATTAGAATATTTTATATTCATTCATTAAATTAGTGAATAAAATTATTTTTAAACTCATTAGTAAAAGAAATTTTTAAACTCAGTTTAGTTCTAAAGCTGCTTTTTTATTCTTTGTGTTGCAGGTTATGGTTATAATAAAATACAAGCAATGGGTTATAAATTCACGACGATTACATAATAAAGACAATTACATATTCTCCATTGAATTTAAAACTGACATTAAACTTTTATATACTTGTTCTATTTATAAAATTCAAATAAAATTTCGAATTTTATAATTGGGTAAGTTGTTCAGATTAACGAAAAAATCATTAAAAAGTTTTTAAAATTAAAAAAAATCCTTATATTGCCTATGTACTTTCAAATCAAGTATATTTTACTTCTTATGTGTGTTATTATTGTCTACAAATATGTATTTTAAAAAGAAAGTTTATGTAAAAAGAAAGGTTGGCAACAGCGAGGTGTATGAACTGATTGGCTGGAAACACATAATGCCATTTATCATTTGACTATTACATCACAAGAATTTGAATAAATTGGCTGAAAACACGTGATTGTAGCTATCATGTGACTATGACGTCATATGAATTTTAACCATTGTCTAAATTTGTAACGGGTAATAAGAAACATCGTAGTATTAACAATTATTTGTCAAATTTTAATAATGGTAAGGGCTTCAATCAAGGTTATCTTCACCGAATTTAAGACATTCGAATTCTAGATATATTTCAAAGAAATGGCTTCAAAATAAATATAAACTCTTATAAAAAAATTCCTAAAATTTTTAAAACATAAAATACGATTTGTTTTCGATATATAAAGTTAGAAATCTCCACAGCATTATGTGAAATAAAATATAGACAAGTAGATTGATTGAATCCAAAATTCAATCATCTTCTTATGCATTTGTGCAGTTATAACATGTTAATAATATTATATATACGGAAATAATCTTGAGGTATACTCTACTTGGGGATAGTGTGTAAACCCTATCGTTTTTGTGTTCTTTCCACCACCAGTCACTCCCCATTAAGAAGTCTGTAGTCTCTTCTTAAGTACAATTTTTCATCTGTTGCATAACCATTAAATTAAAGTATCTTGTAAGCGTACAACCTTTCGTTGAAAAAATACATGGCGCTCTCTGTGGAAAGATAGCTTTCTTTTCTCTTAAAATTGTGAAATGGTTGCAGTAGAAAAAGCAAATTCCTGCAACATGACGAATTTGTTCTTTTAAGGTTTCTTTAAGGCCTTGTGAGATAATGCGTCATTAGTGATTCAGTATGACTTTCTTTTGGTTATGTCAGTTTAGAAAATTCAGTAGGAAAGATCTAGAGTTATTAATCCTTTTGGAATTTTTACTTTCAAAATTTTTATCAGCTTCACAGGAGGGAGTTTTACTTACGTGAAATTTTATATGATGACAAAAGAATTTTTTCTCTAATGATGTGTTTAAAAAATATTTTTTGCAGTCATGTAATTTTGTTTTTTATATGCTTCAGTCATCTCAATAAAATTTATCAACTAGAATTATAAATTTCCCCCTTTAGCGAAGAAAAATAACGCTTCAACTTTTTTTTTTGTTGATACTTTTTTTTTTAAATGTTTTACATTGAGTAATTGATTTTTCAGATTAAAATTTTTTTTAATGGAAAAATTTAAATTTGTGATTGAAAAAAAATGCTACTTATTATACCGTCAACCAATTCGTTAAATCAAAAGACGTCGCCAAATGGCCTGGTATGTTGCTAATAGTAGAAATATGTCATCTTGTGTATGTACAAACACAATAATCTTTCTCGTGCGATATATGACATTTTCGTATACTAAAATATTTTTAGTTCTATTTAAATACCTTTTCTTTAAAAATTGGTTCAATATATATATATATATATATATTGAACCAATTTTTATTGACTATTTGAATTATGCAATAGTTATAGTTATAGATTAGGTTGAAAATTCTTTTCCATATCAGTTATCGTCTGCTATAATTCAGTAGTTCATATAATTCTAATTTATAGATAATTTATTTGCTGATATATATAATCGTTTGCTGTTAAAGTTATGCTGCTTAAATTAGTATCTTTTGTAAATATTCTTAACATGTTTGTTTATTCGGAGAAAAGAATTGTAATGCACAATTGACGCCAGTGAAACTTAATATGTACTTAATTTTTGTATATTTTTGAGATATTATCATTCATTTGGAAATTCATTTTGATTAATAGAAGGATTGTAAGAATAAAATGTGTCTGTGGAATAAACTTTGGCTGCTATTTGCAATGATAGCTTGGGGCGAAATCGATCGACGGTATAATACATAAGTAACTAAAAAGTATATTTAATTAAACTGATGCAACATAATTTTACAATAATCCATGCATGTTTTACTCATTTATTGGTCACAAACGAAACCACATCAAAGAATATTCCTCTTGTAAAACTACCATAAAATGATATAATTGACAAGTATATTTTAAATTTTTGATGAAAAAAAGCTTTTTGAACATAACTTCAAGACACTTATTATTATATTTCTTCCTATTATGCGTACCTGCTCCATTTTAGATTTACCTAACTTTGCTAGGTGTGGCATCTACAGTTAGGCAGTATTGTAGTTACTAGCATTTTAAATCAGGTCGAAGTTCTAAGTCCTCCTATAAATTGTTATAGAAGCGCTTAAATGGTGAAATATTGATTTAGGTAAGGATATATCGAATGTTCCTTGTTTAGGAACCCAGCTTAAATCAGGGAAGAAGTATTTTGTGTTAAATGAAACATAAGGTCAGTTTGCAATTGAGTATGACAACATTCTTAGGTATTTCATTCAATTGTATTTGAGGTATCATACTCGTTTTTTAACAGTGACTCAAAATCCCGAGGTTCGACACTAACAATCTTTGCATAGTTCCTCTGCATGATGTTAATAAACAACCAATTAATTGTTCTTCAAAAGATACAAGTACGTTCGTTTTTCAAAATAATATTTAAAAAAAAAAATTAAGTCAATTCCTACTTAGATGAACAAAAAAAAAAAAATTATTTCAGTTATTAGCATCTAAAACAATCGTGTATATAAAATCTCAGTTCAACTGTTCAGCTTTGAAACGAGAGGGGAAAAAAATCTTGTAAAGTTTTAATCCAAGTCACAAAAAATGAAGCCAACGTGGCTGTATCTGTAATTCGTTAAATAAATAATTTTAGTCAACAATTTCAATTAATTATAATTAAATTATCGTATTGTTACCCAAAACAATAGTGTATAGAAAATTTAATCTCAAATGAGCGCTTTAAAATGTGAGAAAAATACCTTTTCAAGTTTTGACACAGGTCGCCAAAATGGTCAATAAGTCGCCAAAAATGATACCAACGTGGCTGTATTTGTAATTCTCTGAAGAATTAGTTTTAATCATTAATTTTTATTTATTTTTTTAAATTACTGAATTGTCAACCAAAATAATCGTGTTTTTTAAATTTCAGCTCAGTTGAGTGCTGTAAAATGCATTTTATTAACGATTGAAAATGTGAACAAGATAAATAGAGAGAGAGAGTGAGAGCTGAGTGAGTAAGAATTGAAAAAAGTTACCGCTGTATAAATCAGTTTCGAAATTTTTCGATTCCCGTGAATATTAAACGACATACATTTCGTTCAATTCTTTTAATATTCAGTGGCGTAACGGAGAACATTTGGGATCCGTGCAAAATCAGGTTTTTGGCCCCCAAGTTGGATTTTACAAAGGGTAGATACTTGACGGCAGTCAGGCTTCAGGGCCCCCTAGAACCCTTCCCCCCGCAATGTGGGGGTGTACGTTACGCCACTGTTAATATTGTTCCAGAAAGCGCAAAAACAAGCAGTTTTCGTAATTGTTACCGAGAGCCACATACAAAAGGACGCCACTGCGAACATTCACATCACACTATATGAAGACCTCCAGGTCTTGTTAAAAGTAATGTGCAATAGATTCGTTATTCTGGAGGGTACCTGGAACCAAAACTGTGGAATGGTATAAAATTTGTCATAAAAATGCGACTCTGACTATCGCTCTTTTACAGTCATTATGCAACTTATGGGTTCAGTTGGTTAATTTAAATTAACGTCCCAGTGGAACACAGATCACGATTATTGGTAATTGACCTAAATATTTCATTCTCATTTAATTGATTATTAAGTATTTCTTGCCTCTACATCAGGACACGGGGGGATTTTGAATCCCAGTTAACGTTTATATACAAGATTACGTGCCTTTACTACTATATACCCCATTAGTTACAATTAGTGGGAAAGCAGGCAACTGCCCTTACCCCCTCCTTTATTTTAAAACTTAAATTTTTATACCATTGTTTTACTATAAATTACGAAAGAGTAATTTTTTTTAAAAAAGTTTATTGTGTTTACTTATTGTCTCTACTTTTTAAAAAAATTAATAGAAATATATATACAGTATTATTTGAACTTCTTAGTTTTTATTCGGGTGGCTGAAGAGGACGCTCCTCTTGTCTAGTATTGTGTTGTTTTTGACTGGAAGAGTGAGACTAAACACTTGTCTCAAACAATAGTGAGTGTATGTGATTATTGTTGGTACGTGGTGTTACCTATTTTGGCATCCTCCCAAGTACTGACTTCTTTCAATGATTACCGATGCTTTCATTTGTTAAGGCACTACGCTGTTAAGGTCGCTGTTAAAACCGGATCACTTCTGTGAAAGGCTGCTTTGTGACGACATTGGGATGCTCGTTATGTGGAGCCTTGAGTAACACAGTAACAATTCTGTTTGAACGTAGTTAGGATTCTTTTTCGGCCATTGGTCCTTGTCACCCCATAAGCGGTGGACCTTGAAACCGGTAATTAGCGTGGGAACTGTGCCGGTCACCTCTCTGTTGGCTGGATAAAGGAAGTTTGAAGGATTCCGCCGAAGAACATAAACGTCATATTGTCCGGTCTTGGATACTTTCCCAAGTGAAACTACGGGACCATTAAGACGTCATTAGTTCCCCAACAGGAAATGGGTCCTTGGTGGAAAACACCTCCCATCAAAGAATGGTCACATGCACCAATTCATTCAGGGTTTCTGCAAGTCACGGGGCTTGAACAGCAAGCAGCATGCAGCATATTTTGTAAGGAATGTATAAATAGGCCATTGAGACAATATTATTGTCAATGAGTTATAATTCAACCTCTTACCACGTACATTCTACAGCCTCATACGTGTTTCACAAAGAGTTTGAAATATCGGGGGTTATTTTAAGATAAGCAGCGAATTTTTGAATGTTTCCTTAATTTTTCATCAAAAGGGGGGGAGTAAGTTTACAGAATCGCTGAGCTAAAAAATAAGCCTCTTGGGAAGACCGTAGTACAGAGTATCGAATTTTCCAGTGTGCCCAAAGCAGCAGTTATTTAATTTTCAAAAGTATGTTGATGAAAGAGATTTCATATACAAGAAAATAATTTTACATACATAAAGGCAGATGTTTTGCATTTAAAAAAAAACTCAATTATAAAAAAGCAATTTATTACAAAAGAAATTATGGTAAAATTTTTGAGGAATTAAAGCTAATTTATTAACAACACCAGTATCAAAGAAGGTAAAAAAGAAATTTAACCTAAAACGTAAAAAAGAGAAAGAAAGAAATGTTCAAAGGAAAAATACATAAAAATATGAAAAATAAAGTAAACTGAAAAAAATAATTTCAAATAATAAGATAAAAACCAAAATAAACCCATTTCGACATAAGCAAATAAAAAAAAAAGAATTGAGTATATTCTGAAATATAGAAAGCAATTTTCAGGTAGGAAATGAGTTTTGGATGCGTAATTGATGCGATTATTTTGTTTTAGCTTACTTAAACATACTTTTCTAGTTGCGTAGTCAAATAAATTTTTTGTTTTAATTTCCAAAGCAGCAGACGAGAATGAACATAATTCTTTCACCAGGATACACAAAACAAAAGTTAAAAATTCAAAAAATATAAAAACTCTGCAACAAAAGGAATATAAAGAATTAAAGTATCAAACAAAATAAGAGTGGCTTGCTTTCCAAAAACTAGATTTCAAGACTGGACAAAGAAGGAGGTTGTCCGCAAGCTTGCCAACGTCCTTGCAGCAGAAGGGGCAGATTCAACTGTTCACTGTCTTAAGTCGATGAAGTTGAGTATAAAGGCAGGCAGTTCTTGAGAGTCATTTTGGAAAGCAGCGACCTCAATATACCTGGGATAATCCAGGAGTTTAGAGATGGTTTTACACCAGGGCGTCTCCCATGTTCCTTCCATTGGCTCGGATATGAATAAATCCATCATGGCCAAATTAATTTTCGAAGCAAAAGAACTGTAACCAATCGCTTCGAAAGATGTCTGATAGGTCGCACACCCTGCATTTTGCCAACTTATCTGCTGTCTCATTTCCATGGATACAGCAATGGGACGGAATTATTGCAGGATGACATTCTTACTCTTATTGTGGAGGTCCCAAAGAAGGGTTTTGCATTGTTTTCCAGATTTATAAAAACAAAATATCAATCATTGGCATGGCCAAGTAATTTTAGCGCGTTTTTCATATGTTGAATTTTGCAATAATGCAACTAATGAACTTTTTACTAACAGAAAATAGTACTGTACCACTCCTCTAAATGTACTACTATTGAGCTGGGAAAAAAACAATGACAAAAATCTGTATCAGCACTATAAAAAATCAAAAAAAAAAAAATTTTTTTTTTTACAGAAGCTACAAAAGCCCGGACTAGCGAAATTCATGAAAATTTGTAGGAAAATTCAGGAAAACTATTGGAAAATTTAAATATGTTTCGGCTCATCTAGGGCCCAAATGTGACCCAATGCCGAAAACCTGAGGTCAATTAGTTGCTTATTGGCTGAGAAAAGGTACGACAAAATATGGAATGAAGACGAAGACTAATTTGCGTCCTATAGCTCTTTTGTTCACTACGTGAAACGCGTAAAGCTGGATTGCTTAGTAGTGTTTTATTTCTTCGCGGACGGTCAATGTTTGATTTTTACTATGACACTAAGGAGATTGATTGTTTATATTTTAGATTGTTTTGACTTGATCATTTTCATTTAATTGTATTTAAACATCTCTACAAAATAACATACTGTTAAACCAAAAACGAATATAAAGTGATTTACGATTTTAACTCACTAGAACGTTTCACAATACACTCAGTAAATAATATGGAAATAAATCAATGTTCCTAGGGTGGCCCGGGATAATTCGACCCACGGACGGTACCGGTCTGCAACCCGGGGTCGGGGACAACTGGTTAGTCGTACAGTACTAGGCCTTTAACCAAATGATCCAGGGTACTAGTCCTATTCGGGGGGTGGTTTTACTGTTTGGGAGGTAATGTTACTCGCGCCGTAGCATTCTTTAAGCGACACGTGCTCCCTGGGTATTGCTAAATGAGTAACAATTTTACAGCTTTTGGATTACAAGTCGTTCCTATACATATATAAAAGTATTAAAGCCTCTCATAGAAACTCGTTTTTACGAAGAGTACTCTCTGTTTGAAGCATGCGCTGTTTTCTTTTGTCAAATGCATTGCTTCTGTTTTAGCATTTAATTTTAATTCATAACTCTACTCATGCAAACACCAGCAGTTTATTTTTTCTTTCAGATGTCTTCTCGAGTTTTGTGTGTTTATCATTTACAGAGTGCACACATTGTGAGAAAGAAACGTGTTTTTGGCAAAAGATTATTTTACTTTTTTTGTTTAAAAGCCAAAAATTGGTTGATTGATTGTTGTTTCAGTTTTTAAGATTAGTGCAGATAGCTCTGTTTCACTAAATATTAAAGTGAAAATTGCATCTGCGAGTGTGTCGTTTGTAAATGATCATAATCAGCTTCAACCTAGAGATCCACTTTACGATAAGCGAGAAGCACATTGAAATTTTTTTAAGGACAATCCCCATTTCAACCTAGTTTTCCAGAAACAAAAAGATAAAAACTGAGAAGTGCATGGTTCGCAGAGTATCAGAGACTTTAATACAACGTTGTAGGAGAAATAGGTTTTTCTTCTCTTTGTCAATTTTTTTAACACAGGTTGTCATGATAAGATATTAATTTCAAATGGCTTCTTAAAAAAGTGGAAAAAGGCATTTCAACCTTTTGCAGAGAATATGAAAGAACATATTCTCATCTTATAATACTTCTGAACGTTGGCAAGAAGGTTTGAATGAGGAAAGTGTATTTCAAGAAGGTATCTAGGTATCTCAAGAAGACAACTAGCAAGATATCGATATCAAGAAGGGAAAATCATTGTGATTATCCCAAGATTCTCTTTCACTCTTTGCTTTTCCAGCAAAGAGGGGTTTAGCAATAAGAAGACATAGAGAGAGAAAGGGATCATTGAAATAACAGGGAGAATAGTGTAGAATTGTCAAAGCTGAGATCGACAGATAATGGGGTATTGAGAAAAGATTCAGGAAGATAACGTTTTTTTTTTTAACTGTTCACATATCACCATGTGCAAATTGAAAATCTTGATGGAAAACTAACCAGAATCAGCATACTTAAAAATGCTATGAAATGTAAGTATCTGCCAGTATTAGTAGAAGAAACTCCAGACATTTTACATCTTGAGCAGTTAATTCTCACCATCAGATGTGTCACGTAGAAACTGTAACTCGTGAGGCACTTCTCTGGTTTTCACAAAATTGATTTCACTGCTGTTAAAAATTTATATAAGTTGATTATTTGTATATTCTAAGAACTTAAGATCAATTCTAGGAATATAATTGCTCAATGTTTCGATGGATCAGGCAACATTGGCGGTATTTACAAAGGTGTAGCAGCGGGATAAAAGAAAACAATCCCTATGTCATGTATGTGCATTGCCAAATGCATTCTTTAAGCATTACTTTCTATGAGCATAAATTATATTCTTAATATTTTAAGTATTGTGAAAACGAAAGATGGTTGAACTAAGCTTCTCCCAAATAGCATGGCATGATCGTAAAAGTATAAAGCTTAGAGATCAGGGGCACTCAACCTTTTTTCCCGCCGGGCCGCATACATGTGGCAGATATCGCAAGTTGCAATGCGGAAATATGAAAGAAAAAAAAACCATAAGACCAAGGTTAATAATGGACACGTAAAATGTGGAAAATAGATCAAAATATAACAATTCATTTTTTGTCTTTTAACACTATATTAATCTCTATCAAACACAAATAAAACATTTTCTTCGTTTTTATGCATTTTTTACTGAGTTTGGGGTACTTTCGGTTCCCTTTCTTCATGACCATACGAACAAAACTTCCAAGTCGTTTGATAATTTGATTTTTTTTCTTTGACAAAGCCTCTCTTATTTTTATTTCAAACACTAATTTATCAAATGCAGAATGGCAGCAAAGAGGAGTTTGGACTGAAATCAGTATTAGTTGTTCATAACTAAAAATCAGTTTCACCCATAAAATGGTCACTGCTCCAGTTCATTTCTTATTTCACTGTTGTTATTAAACCAACCATTACAGCTTCAAATAGAAAAAAAAATCTTGCAATTCGCACCCGTATGACATCGACAGCAAAGGTGGTTGATTTCATTGCTTGATTGTGAGGATTTCCCGCTAAACTTTTAATGCATTGTTCTTAAATAATTGAATTTTTTTGGGCAATGAGTCATGAGCGAGCCACACAGAAAAGCCCGGTGGGCCACATGCAGGTCTCAGGTGGAGTATCGCTGGTTAAGATTGTTCAGTCAATGGTGAAAGTAACGATCTCTATCTCAAAGCATGAAGTGACACAAAATTTAGTAGCAGTATTAAACTTTTTAAGCTGTTATTAAGCCTAGTACAGTATGCTACATATTTCGGAGATAATTGAAACTACTATCCCAAAAATCTAGTAGAGGAGCTCATAGTTTGGTACTGCTCATCTCTAAATTTGACATTATTTTTGGACTAAATGTTATAAAACAAGTATTTAAAAAGTATTAACAAGTATTTAAAAATACATACAAAACCGAAATATGTCAAAATATTTCATGAAGCGGTTGATGATGCTGATGAGAGTGATAAAATCTGTATTGATTTTAGAAAAGAAGATAAATCCAAAAATTTTGCTCTGGAGATCATTTTGTAAAAGTCATTTTTTCGAAATGTCAACTGTTCAACACTAGCAAAATTTTCCACGGAAACTTAATGAAGGCGATGTTAAGCCCGATTTATATTCACCTCATTACTGAAGAACTTTTTTCTATCCATTACTCGACAACCTCACTGAGAACATCAAATTATGTCTCGGAAAAAAAATTCCAACTAACTATAACCAAATAGAAATTACAACTGTCAAGTGGAAGCAATACTTATTGCCTCTATGACGAATAACTCTTTCAATCAAAGGAATAGTTTTAATCAGAGTAACTTGTTCAACTGTGAGTCGGAATTGCAAAATCGGACCAAAAGTGCAATACCGGTACTCGGTATATTTTAGATCTTAATACCTGTAGTAGAAATTTTAGAAAAGAAGGCGCAGTTTCTTTGTTTTATTTGCCAGTTTTATTAGAGAGTGTAAATATCACAAAAAATTAATTTGTAATATCACAAAAAATTAATTTGTAATTTTTAAATAAAAGCAGCATATAAAGAATCACAAAAAATTGGCAGTTATAGAGACTGCCAAATAGAAGTGAAAACTTAGAACTTTTAGTATTAAAATTTGAAATTTTATAATGTTTGAATTAAAATTATCAACATTAACTGGTTTTCAGATCTATTGACACTCCGAGCAACAACTAAATAAATGTTTATATGGTTTTTTATTATTCAAATATATTACGGGCTGTACAAGATCATGACAAAATATAAATGCAATTCAATTGAAATAACAATTAATATACAATCATATTATTTATGGATAGTATTTGTATTTACTTAAATTTCAATGTACCTCATTTTTGACATTATTTTAATTGTTTGCATCATTGTCATCATTCATTTCAACAATACTTAGACTTTTTGTACTTTCAATTATTTCATTTTGTTCTAAAAAAGATACAATAGGCTTATGGTAACTAAAGTAAGAAAGGAAAATGTTTGATTCAAATTTATCTAAGTATCGCGTGTAAAAACCACATCAATCGTCGTTTTATATTTTGTAGTACTCAGTTTTCGATCATTGGACATATTTAAATTAAGTGTTACATTTAGAAATTCAATTAGTGGTACATTTTTATCATCTGCAAAATTAATATTGAAGTCTCCACTTAAAATCATCGGTACATTATCATACTTTTTGCCAAATCTTTTATCGAGTATTTCAGAACCTTCCTTTGTATAAATCATCCAATTTTCGAATAAAAATTGTTGTATCTGTCTCATAGATTTTCCAGGTGAAATATAAACGGCAACCATTACTATGTATTGCCCATTCTCACAATCGCAACGAACAAAACATATTTCGCCTATATCAGAAACATTATGATTAATGGTTCTAAAAATTTAGTATGTAGGTCCATTTGTGAAGTAATCAAGTGTGACGTATCTTGAGAATTGTGATAAATAGCTACGCCTGCTGCTGAACTTCGGGTCTTTTATAACTTACAACAAAGTTGAAATTCGGAATATCAAGTGGTTCTTCGTTTTTCATACGAATTTCTGACAAAAGCAGAACATTTGACTTTTTTACTATAGCATCATTATTTTAGGTTAGCTGCATGCACATGCAAAAATATCGATAATCCTTTCTTGTTGGAGATAAATTCTAGAAAAGTTTTGGTGACCGTTTGTAGTGTATTGTTTTGTAACCTTTTCAATTGTAACGTTAGATCCTTTCGATGACTTGTTGATCTTTTATGATGTTTATCTGTTTCTGAAGCATTTAGAGGTGCTCCTGTTCTACCAATCCAAAATTTCCAGCTGCTGCCAATATTTTCTTGAGTAACCAAAAATAAACCTTGAATCCTCGTTACTCTTGTTAAACCTACGTGTACTAATTTTCTATGATGTTTGCGATCGTATTGTAGACAATAGCATAATAAGTACTTCCCTGTGATTTGTGAATAGTCATTGCCAAAGCAGAAATAAGGGGGGAATGTTAAGGATCTAAGCAAATATGAAAAACGGATATTTAAAATAACCCTAATTCCCTGACAATATTTTTTCGTAAATTTCTAATAATAAAATCGAATGATATAAAATTATAGATAATCATTTTGCAAAAAATAGCAGAGCATATATTTTATTTTTGACAATTTAAATTAATAAATAATGATTTCGAAATATTAAGTTTTTAAATAAAATAAAATATTTAATAAAATTAAAATCGGAGCCGCTTTCATTATTTTAAACTAAAGATTTTAATGATATAAGGTAATAAACTATAATTTTGCATTAATAACCATATTTTAAACTTCAACACATTAATCTTGAATTATTATTAGATTTTATAAAATTTTTAATTTCAAAATCCACGATAAAATTATGATTGAGCAACTAGAAGTCTGTTCTAGAATACTAATCTAGATTGCGTGATGGATTGCAGAGGTTAAATATTAGAAAATAAATAATACAAAATTTTCGAACGCCAGAATAAATACGAAGATTTAAAATAATTTTAAATAATATAAAATTTTCATACGCCAAAATAAATGCGAGTATTTAAAATAATTTTCTGTTATTTATTTTTTATCTTAAAAATATTAGTATATTTATTTCGTACTCACTATTGTACTGGAAACGATTTTTCAACTAAACGATTCAATAATAATCAAACAAAAACACTATTTCAACAATGCACAATATATACACATTGAACTTTTCACTAAATCCATTCAATTTCATTTATAAGATATACACAGCACTATACGTCAGCTGTATATCTACAGATATACTACTATAAGCATGTCGGTGACGCGAACGCACGAGATTTCACCCGTCCCAAAAGTGTCTAAGGCGAACAGCACACTGCGCATGCGCCAGTCAGAGCATGTCGGTGACGCGAACCCATAAGATTTTCTCCTACCAAAAAGTGCCCTACGCCGTTAAAGAAGTTTTCACTTCAAAAAAGTAAAGGAACATCTTGTTTATTTAAATCACACAAAAAAAGTGTAAATCTCACTATTCAGTCTGTGGTACTATTGCAAATTTTTGAAATGTGATCTTAAAAAACATGATGCATTAATTGTACTGTCATTAAGCCTGAAACGCAACTATGGGCACAAATTACCAGCTGTCGAAAACGCTCTTTCGGCGTCTACGCAAGTTTGTGGTACTGTTAGCAATGCGAGATATACTTTTTCCAAGTATTTACCTCTAAATTCCTCATCTACAAATAAATCTATTTCTCGTCGAATGGTTTTGGATCTTGCTGATTTTTATATTGTATTTTGGTTTGTGGAAAAATATTTTTAGTTACCGCTAATTCTAATTTTTGTTCAAGAGACAATTCCTTCTCACTATCGGCATTAGTGTTATCATGAGCTTCAATAACTGTACCGAATTCTAAATCTGGATAGATTCGAGGGTAAAAAAGTTCTAAGAAAATTTGCTATACACTTGATAAAATTTGAATTGGTTAGTCTCTTTTCGTCTTTTTAATTTTCATTTTTAAAACCGTGATGTGATATGTAAATACAAGTATGATATGCAAATACAATGTGAATAACAAACTCCCCAACTTAAAAAATATCGATATATTACGAACTTTCATCACAACTACAGCCTTGTTTTCAAAGATAGAATATCAGACTACGAATCCTGCGCGTGTGCAGGATTCGCTCTGAGATCACTCTGAGCGACTCCAGAGCAGGATCGCTCTGGATATCACTCTGAGCTGTAATATAATAGTTTTGGCCCGCCTTCTTGGATAATTCACATATTTTATCTCTTCTCTTGATTATATGATGCAACTTTATATTAGCAGTCTAATTAATTTCGCCCGCTTGGGCAAAAAAAGCATACTATTTTTCAAGGTTAGTGATCATTGAACATATAATGGAGACTTTTTAAAAATTTCTAGTTAATACCGAAAATCCGGTATTTAAACTTGTGAATACCGGTATTGCAAAATTGTACAAATGGCGCAAAATACCGGTATTCGGTATCCCGGTATACCGATATTACAATCCCTAACTGTGATGGAAGCGTTTGGGATTGATGATACTTTATTGGAAGAAATGGATGTGTTCGCCAGGAAAGAGACTATTTTAAACTAATATTAAAGATAATGCTACAATTTAAATATGAAAATATTCATAACTAGAATGTATTTCCAAATCTCTTTAAGCTCTTAAAGTTATTTTTAACTGTTCCTATATCTACTGCATCTGCAAAACGGCTTTTCGGTGTCTAGAAAAAAGTGAAAACATTTGAGGAATATTAAATCTTTCAATATCGTCTGCCGCATTTCACAGTGTTCACCATTAAAAAAAAACGAACTGGAACTTGGTGAATATGCGTGGAAGACTTCGCGAGACGAAAATAAAGACACTTAACTTTGTTTTAAAACAGAAAGTTGGTAATGTGTCAACTTTTACTTCTTTGTTCCGATTCGCTTTGAAAGAATAAAAAAGAAGTAGCACCATTTTGAAGCAAAGTTTAAAAAATTTGTTGTCTACCTCATTCTATCTACTCTCAAAAATTTCTAGTTCTTTTTGTTGAGTGTACTCGTTTCAATCCCCTTCTTTTAACACTCGACCACTGCCAATGTTACATAAGGGGAGGGGGGTTCAATTGAGTCAAAACTCAAAATCAGGGTTCGAGTTGAACATGACTGATTATACTTGGCCGCTTCAGATCTTCAGCAAAGTGTGAGTTAAGTCATAGGTTCAAATCGTTCAATTTAAAATCGTAGAGCTGATATGGGACCAAATTCTTCACACTTCGAAGCATCATAGTTATATATATATATATTACTAGAAATTAACTCAAGTCTTGTTTTTGTTATTTGATTACCCCCCAGAATTTCTAATTCTGTTGCCAATAACTCTCATCTATCCTCAGAATGGCGTTAGTTAACGAAATATATTAGCAAAAATATATTAACGAAAAAGGAAAAGTTCACTGAAAAAGATTTTGAGTTGATTACGGAAGATTAAGATTAAAGACTCTGGAGAGGCCTCTTTGTCTTAATATTATTATAAATTAATTTCTAGTCTCATCTCCCCATTTTAATTTGTTCTTCAATTTAGTGCCTCTTCAAAAACGATGTTCATAATCACCTTTTTCTCTATAAATCAGCGTTTCTCAAACGGTGGGGCGTGCCCTCTAAGGGTGTGTGTTAACCCTAGGTAGGGGGTGCGAGCATATTGAAATGTCGAAAACAAACGATTATTTAAAAAATTATTAATTTAATGAAAGGAAGTAAAAAAAAATCTGACATAATAAAAAATAAAATACACATTTACACTGGTATACTTATAAATGTGTCAGTACTGTATAATGTATTTGATAATTATTTTAACATTACTAAGTTAAGAATAAATTTAATAATTACCAATGCATGTCATATATAATATTATTACAAAATTTAATACTTATATTGTTAATTTGTACGGTTTATAATTAAAGTCGTAATGTAGCTTTACGTCAAAGCATATTATTACTGAATTCAATACATTACTATTGTATGGAGGGCGAGGAAAATTATGACTGAAAATTGTGTCGCAAATATTGAAAGTTTGTGAAGCACTGCTCTAAACTACATTGAATTTTTATTCCGTCTTTGCTTCTGTACATTGCCAGAACCCGACACAATTGCCCTTGAGTAAATATTGTTTCCTTCGATGTGGCACAGAAACCGACTTTTACAAAACTCTGCCCTTGTGATTTATTAGTAGTCGTGACAAATGCCAAAGGGAATTACGTATGTTCCAGTCCGAATGGCATATCCAAGTCCACTCTAGTGTCGAGCGTGATCCTTAGTATGCATACAATTTCGCCTTTCTTATATCCAAATAAAATTTCACACTGTAGTATATTCTTCTGAAAATATTTTTTATTACTAAACTCGTGCCATTACACAGTCCATCAGTAATACATAAATTACTTAATAGCATTACGATGCAGCCTAATTTCAAATTCAGTTTAGCTGGTGGTATTCTCGATAGCGTTAGTGATAGATAATAGATACGCAGGCAGATACGACAATTAAATCGCCTCAGTTTAATTTCTTATGACACATTTTAACTAACTATATCTTATGTACAAATAAATTTATTACAGAATTACGAAAAACTAATTGTATACATAGAGAGAGGGAAGTGTAACTGAAGAAAAAGTTAACTATATTTCATTTATTCAGTTGGCCATCTTGTTAGTCTCATATGTAGTCTAAGATCATAAAAATTCTCCCAATCTGCTGTGGCCGCGGTAGCCTAGTCGTCATGGTCACGAACATGCGGTCGGCATTGTCCAGTCATAGTACTGATTCAAAACATAGTGCTGCTGAAGATATATCGTGTAGAGGGTGTGTGCTCGTTGAATCTGTCGAGGCTCAAAGTCCTCACTTTAGTACAGTGTACAAATTTAAACAGGGGTGTGGGGGTGGGTTACTCCATCCTCAAGGTTCATCCTCGTCACTTGACCGTGGTTCAGAATTATGAGATTCGTCACCAATAACTTCAAAGTGCGACTTAAGTTAAATCAATCAAGCAAAAAAGAAGGGCCGTTGCAAATAATTTTAGTGTGGCTTTTAATGCGGAGCTAATTAAAATTCAATTGAAATTTTTCCTTATTTATAAAAGAATACTAATATTTTTAATTAATTAAAAACAATTTTGTAAACTTTAACTCTAACTTTAACCTTTTGGTATCAAAAGAAATTCTGTCAACAGATTAAAAAAGCTCCACTGAGGGATAATAGCCTTTGTTGCTCCATATCCCACAAAAAAACTAACTGTAACTGTAAACCTCCACTGTGTGTGAAATCATTCAATTCTAATCATCTCCGACCTTGCTGATGCTAATTTATGAACTGTGTACGAAATTTTCTCACCTTTTAAACAACTTGCCAATATAACAATGCGAATCTAAAAGCTAAGTGACCTAGTTTGTTTGAAAAAATAAAAAGAGTTAAACACATTGTTACAAAGAAGGGCAGATAAGGCGATTTGCTTTTAAATTCTTAATCTACCGAAAGCGATTAAAAAAGGAACAAGGTGACAACTTTATTGGGAATAAGTCAAATAAAAGCAGTTACAAAATCTCAAGAGCCGCCAGAAGGGTGAAAGACCTATCTTTTACAGATGAGTACTATCAGTTTATTCAACTTTATTCCCATGCATTTCAACTAAGTTAAGACAATCTGATAATTTTTACGAACATTGAACTGTTTTTTTAGTTAATTTTTTTTTCATTTCTTCTAGATATGATATAACGTTTATTTCGCAGAATTCTAATATTGTACTGAAAAAAATTGCAGACACTTATAGCGTATTTTCAGCACTGTATAGGTAAAGTTTAAAATAAAGCTTAGGGAAGGGTTGGGTCAAATAAGAAAATGATACCATATACATATGACATGCTTTCTATTAAATGACTTCTCCTTGGGTGGGGTGGGAAAAGGTTGAAATAATTAACAAATTCGACAATTCGGGAGAAATTCTTGTTATTCAATAAATTTATTATAAAACATTTCCGATTGGTATGTCCGTCTGCAAAATTTGCTTAACACAGTCATTGCTTTTAACGATTCGGAAACCATATTATAGATGACAAGAACGATATTTGAAAAAACATTCTCTCTACTTTCACATAACATTAACCCTTAAATATATAGCGATGTAGTTCTTCATCGCTATTGATAAGGGGCTCAATTGCGTTATATATGGTCCCTGTTATTTTCTTAATTTTTAGTTCACCCTTGTTGACAGGATGTTCGAAATTACTTAAGGTGGGTGGGTCCCTAGCACCCCTTGGGTTCGTTGGACCCATAAAAGTATCTAATTGTAACTTTCTGCGGAAACGTTCACCCAATCAATGAATTAGTAGCAATGGCAGAAAAGAATTCTGCACTATAATATTGGTGTGACGCGGTGGAATTTATAACGAACTGCACTTGAAAATCACGGAAGAACTATGCTGAAAACCATGTAGAACCGTATACCAAAATATTGAGACCCAAATGGATCCCTTTCTCACCCTCTTCTTCTTTCAGACAAGTGGTTTTATTTTGTAATTTCTCATAGTTCTTAAGCTCCTAAATAAACAAAATTTAATTATCAATGTTTAGTCTTATTTCATAGTAATGTAAAATTCTTAATGATGCGGATGTAATTAATATGAACCTGGGTTTCAATGTTAAAAGCCTCGCATCATTATGCATTATCTCCCCTTTTCGCTTAAACCTCACATCTCTTTATGTAGCAACCTTTGCATGGTATTTTTTAAAATTTTAATTTTACCAAACTATTTTATCGTTTCCAAGCGCAACTAGAATCTTTAATAGTTTACTTCTTTAGATGTGACAATTTTCATTGTTGGCGCGCTTTTGGAATATCCCTTGTATATATGCAAGGTGGTCCCGAATTCCTGGTACAAACTTTAAAGACTGGTACAGTACATTGTAACAATCATTTATTGTACAGGAATGTATGGGCACAAGTGGCGCGGGGAGGCGCAAACAGAGAAAATAAAAGAAAAGAGAAATGGAGTTATTGGTTGGTTGCTCTGCTGGTAGGAGGCAGTAGATGTCTATCCACCGTTCAACATGATGCATCTCAGTACGAGAAAGCGCCATTTGCAATTGTTCTGACATGTCTAGACTTTACGTATGCCGAAAATGCAGACATGCTTTAGATGAACGGCCGTGCAACTGGTAACAGCAAAGTTGCGTTATTCAGGTACCACGCGCAGTTTCCTGATTGACGAATGTCGGATCACAGAAATTTTCAGTGGTTACATCGTCAACTTCGTGAAACACGTTCATTCCACGTCACCAGACATGATGCTGGTCGACGAAGAGCTGCAAGCAGTCCAAGCCTGGAAGAAAGCACCTTGCACGTTATGGCTGATAGGCCCAAGTACAAGAGCTGTTGTTTATCACGTAAGTGCGAGTCATCAAACCGTTTGTGGAGTGTTGAACGAAAATGGCTACACCTCTTCCATTTTCAGCGAGTAGAAGCTTAGAATCTGGCAGACTATCTCCTGATGTCTAAGATGTCCTATATCTAAGATGTCCTATCAGTGATCAACACCATTTTTAAAACAGCCTGCTTTACCCTTTTGGAAGCAAATAACATCAAATAACAATCGATTCGAGAATGGGAGCTAAGAACGGAATTCTACAACTGTATGCAAAATAGAGCGGCTAGAGATATATTCACATGTTAGTAACTGCTAATATTGTGTATATTCATGTAACATTTAAATCCCGAAATGTTTACAAAAACCGTTAAATTGATTCAGAGAGTCGTGTTTCAAAGATGAATGGTTGTAGAAATGTTTTTCACATTTTTTATGCATTAGTTAATTTGTCTCATCAGCAATAAAACTGTAACAGTCTTCAAGCAATACAACATTTTCTTCACTTCATTCTAACATAAAAATTCCAGTCACAGAATAGTGTTCGAATATAAAAAAAAAGGTTATCCTATCGCCAAAATTTTTTAAAGAGAACACACAGTTTTCAGAAAGCAATTACACAGGTAGGTTACATTATAACTTACAATATTGACGATCGTAAAAGTTGAAAAAAAAATGAATCTTTTCCTGATGAGGAGTTAGTTATTAGTTATGATGGGTTGTGATGGGGAGTTTAACACTATATGCATCCAAGTTTGCAATGTTTTACATTCCTCAAAAGTTAAATTGCAACTCCAAGAAATAAAGCACTTAGCGTCATGCAAATCCCAGAAGTGACTGTGATGAGGTGGATATGCAAATGACTAAAAAACAGACAAATAAAATCATTGTAAGCCAATTTATTCAGTATCTAATGTGCCTACTTCGGGCAGTTATGCAGGCCTCAACCAGGTGAGGCATTCTATCAATTAATCCATTGATGGTTGTATGAGATAACCGTTGCCAAGCAGCACCCACTGCTGTGCGCAGATCATCCACGGTTTGCGCTTGTGATTCTTGATTCGTATCACAACCAGTGATATGAAATGGATACAGCTGTTCCCCCAGCTGTTCGATGGGATTTAGATCTGCAGAGTTTGCCAGCCATGGAAGGATGCCAAATCAATCAGGCTGTTAAGAGTTCTCCATCTAACATACGGCGTGGCATTGCCTTGCTGGAATACCGTGTTGGATGCGCTCTGCAACAAAGGCAGAACAACAGCCTCCACAACTTGTGTGGTGTAGCAGTCCGTTGTCAGACACGGTCAATGTGTACCAGAGGCGTCCTGTGATCAAACATTATGCCCCCTCCCCCAAAAAAACCCATAATGCCCGATGTAGATTCGGTTTTGCGCTCTGCGAAATGGGTTGGTTCGTAGCGTTCTCAGGGTCGGTCCTTTCTCCACAGACAGAAACGAGATTCATCCGTGAACAATACCCTATCTCATTCGGTGATCCAAGTACGATGACGTTGTCGCCTAGCCAGGCATCTAGCCTTGTGTTGAGCGTTTAACGGTCCACCTGGTACCCATGCACGCAACTGTACTTCAAGCAATCCGTTGCGTATGGTTTGGGTTGGCACAAATCTACCTGCTCCTAGAGGCAATTGGCTTCGAATATCACGATTGGTCTCGAATAGTTAACTGGCGAATACGCTGGTCTGTGTGCTCTGGCCATAGCTTGTGCGCACCACTTCTTGTTCGACGTGCATGTGGACCTTCTTGAATCCATCGTGTGACACAACATTGGATGGTACTCACGATGTGCCCAACACGAATTGCTATCATGAGCTACGACAAACCCAGTTCATAGAGTTTGATAATACGGTCCCGTTCTCTGATCGTTAACTCATGGTATTCAGCTTTCTGACGTCTCAGAGGCATTTTCTACACTTCTTCGAGAGTTGCAAATGCTATGCAAAACCTCAGATGCTCTGTATCTGAAGGGAAAGTTGCTGGTCTTTATAGCCCGAAACTGAGTACCATGCTATCAGATGCGTGCGCAAATTTAATCATTTACGTATCCATTTCATCACTATCGTTCCCGAAATTTGTATGATGCTGCGTGCATTATTTCTTGATATTGCAATTTCACTTTTGAGGAGTGTATATGTTACCGTTAAAGTGTGAAATCCATTATTTCATAGAATAACTAGCTAATTCATGAAATAACTGGACAAGTCAGTTAAGGTATATAAAATTATTGAATTCTACGATTGAACTAGGTATTCTATAGAATAACGATTACTTGATCGGTTAAAGTATGAAATACGACACTAAAAAGTTCTTTGAACCAGTTCTAGCTACTTTGGGAAGGATTTTTCCGATTAGGAACTTGAAATGGCGGAAAAAACAATTGTATCAGTTCAGTATATGTGAGCGAGAATTAATTTCCATTGAAAAAGTTCCAAATATTGACACAACGATCTGTTGCAACAGCTGAAAGCTGCGGTACTGGACAAGAATTTAAAAAGTGCTCGTGTAAAAAAAATGTGTAATAGTAAAAAGTGTGCTTGTTTCAAAAATAATAAACAGGAGGCAATCCAAAGAGTCATCACAGCAGTCCTTGCTCTAATAAATAATGAAAAGTAAAATTATATAAGGTATATATATATATACATTTATGTCGTAAAATTTAAATTAATATTCTTTAACATTTTTGCTTTAAAAAGTTTACACAACGTTTTTATGAAGCAACAATTTTTCTTCTCAGAATGTAGTTTTGTTAATAATATTTAAATATAATCTATTTTTGCAACATATTCTTTTTTCTCCTTTCTGTTTAACTAATGTTAGCAATATGAGCAATCTATACAAATAAATAAAATTGAAGTGTCTGTTTGTAATTTCAAATTAGCAGCTTTTTACTAAAGCATTTAAAGGTATATAGGTACTTATATAAAAAAATCAATTTTTAAAATTTTTTTCTGTCTGTCTGTCTGTTTGTTCCGGCTAATCTCCGGAACTTCTGGTCCGATTTTAAAAATTCTTTCACCAATAGAAAGCTACATTATTAGCGAGTAACATAGGATATATTTTATCTCCATATTCTTACGGGAACAGAAACTATGCGGGTAAAACGTTGACGTTGCTTACGCCCCGCCAAGTTGGCGCAAAATTATGCATTTGGCCAATAATAGAAATTTTAATAAAAATTTTCTCACACATTTGTAACAAATAACTGAAACATAGAGTAATTTAACATCTTTACAAAAAGAAATTTTTTAAATGGTTTTTTATTAAACGTCTAACGTTTATTACGTTACGTTTGTTAAATGTCAAACACAAACTTTCAGAAATATCGCCAAGTTGGCTAAAAAGTTCTCAATTCCGACAATCCCAGATATTTTAATGCAAATTTTCTCCCACTTTTTAAAGAGGGAAACGAAATAAAGTTTTAGCGAATTGCGCGCGTGATTTTAAAAATTCTATGGTAATATTAATTGACAGTTTCATGAAAAGTTTTGATTTATCGAATATTTATTACTTTGAATTTTTTTTAACCTAATTATACAATATTCATATTTTGCACAAAATGTTTCACTTATACTGAACCTAGATATTTTACATAGAGGTATTACTTTGAAGATATACTAGATATTTCTACGGAGGAAGACATACAATATCACTCGCTGAATAAAATTAGGGAGCTTTACGCAATACTTATTTCATCTTCGGTCTTTCTAATCCTCAAACCTTTTGGAATAAGTACAAAGACTACATGGCGGAAGATATTTTGCGACGAAAAACAACGAAATATGCCTTTCAATGAACACATCTACAACGAAACGCAATATAGGTTTTCAGAATGGTTAGGAAAAAGCTACATGATTTTGGAATGATTAGCCCTAGACGTGTCAACGGAAATGGTTTCTATAATGAAATTATTTGAGAATTAAGCTACGATTTTATAGCATTGCAACTTCAAGTAACAGAATTTATCCCTCAATTAACTCCAGAACAAAGTCACGTTTTCCAACAAGTGTTACGCAAAATAGAATCCGGCAGTGGTGCACTCTTTTTTTCTCGAAGCCCCTGGAGGAACAGGAAAAACGTTTTTGCTAAACTTATTATTAATGGCCATCAGAAAAACCTAGAAGATAGCAGTTGCTATGGCTTCTTCTGGTATAGCAGCGATTTTACTGACCAACGGTCGTACTGCACATTCCGTTTTAAAATTATCGCTTAATCTTGCATTTGAAGATTCACTTACCTGAAATTTCAGAAAAAAATAGCTCTCAAAGCAGGATGCTTCCACAATGTAAGCTTTTAGTGCGGGGTGAAAGTACGATGCCTCACAAGAAAGCTATATATGCGGTACATCGGACTCTTCAGGATTTACGAGATAGTACAGATATTATAGGAGGAATGGTACTTAAATTATATATTGGCTGGTGAATTTTCAAAAACTCTCCCTGTAATCCAGAGGGGGTACACCGGCAGATGAAATCAGTCTCTATTAAATCATTAAGCTTATGGGCAAAAGTTGAAAAATTCAGTCTGAAAACGAATATGAGAGTGCATCTTCATAATGACGTAGATTCGGAACATTATGCAGAGACGCAATTAAAAATCGGTTATGGTTTTCGGCTGAAGGTTTTATTTTACTTTCAGAGAATTTTGTAATGTAGAAGAAAATAATGTAAATCTCATTGCTCAAATTTACCCGGGCTTGCAACAAAATTTAAATAGGGATCAGTGGTTGCGCGCAAGATCAATATTGGCGCCTAACAATGACGTCCATAAAATCAACATTAAAATTTCAAACGACGTGTGGGGGGGGGGGAATGAAGATATAATTATCAATGAATACAATCATGGATAAAGGACAAAGTACTTCATATTCCACAGAGTTCTTAAATTCTCTTGAACTTTCGGATGCACTCTCAGATAAACTTCAATTAAAACTAAATGTACCATTTACACTTATGCAAAATCTCGATGCTCCTCGACTATGTAAAGGAACGAGGCTTTGTATCACAAAACTGATGTAGAATATACTTGGTGCCAATATTTGAACATATGTCATGAAAAGGGATATAGTGTTATCATACCTCGAATTCCAAGTATCCCCACTGACCTACCGTTTTAATTCAAACGAGTTCAATTTCCAGTTTAACGGTTGTTATTAACAAAGCTAACATTTCAGGTAGCAGGGGTGCCATTTGGAAAAGCAATGTTTTCCCCATGGCCAACTATGTGTACACTGATCGGCGTGTCCAATGTCCAAATCTTCGCATATTTGCAACTGACGGAAGAACATATAATATGGTATACAGTAGCATCTTAGAATAATATTCTGTTTTGAGCTCTTTTAAAGAGAAATTATACATTAAACATAGATACTTTCGATTTCTAAAAACATTAATAGTTTAAGTTATTGATTTTTTGTTGTTAGTTATTATAATAAATTACGTTTTCAGTTTTTTAAAACTAAGATCAATTTTAGAATTTTTAAATTTTATTGGTTCCAGTCAAGCAATAAAAAATTACCATATTATATTATTTACTTTCTAATTATAATAATTACGACTTGGATAGTTATTTCAAGACATCAACGCGAGCGGAGCCGCGGGTAAAAGCTAGTATATAATAAATTACATCGTCTGTGTGCTTTCCTTTATTATTAATCAATTATTCATCCGAAAGAGGAATAAAATGTATTTTTCGAGATATATTTTAGCTATTTTTGATCAATTAATTTATAAAATAGCTTTGAAGTTGTTTATTTTTCCCTTTAACGGTCTATCCTTAGTTGTTTTATAAAATACCTAGTTATTTCATAGAATAACTGGGTAAAGTATGAAATATTTTGTCTATTATATTCTTTAACTGACTTGTCTAGTTATTTCATGAAATACCTAGTTATTCTATGAAATAACTGAATTATACACACACACTTTAACGGTAACATATATACTAACAAGAAAATAGATTTTAATACTATGCCCTACCTTGGAAGGGTCACTGTAATACGAACTATGTTGTCAGAATATCTTGATTTTGAGTCCCAATTCTAAGCAGTGGATTAATAACGGATTTAATGCTTATGAAATCTAATTGATTATTAAAGTGTCCACAATTCGAACTCTTGAAGTTTTGAAAGTTAAATGTTAGTTCAGAGATTGCCTTAGATTGCTTGAGATCAAAAGAGAATTTTGTTAAGACGTTAATAAATGAAATAAACTAAAATCTGTTTAATTAGCCATTTGTTTATAGAGTCCTTAAGATTATCAATCATAAAATCTATAAGAAGAGATTGCTAATCATAAATCTATATTACCTTAAAATGTTTTCAAGCCTTTATGAACGTTGACCGAATTGAAAAACATTTCTTACAATTCAAACAATTTAGCGTCAACTCCTAAAAGAGATTTGTGTTGAATTTTTTGTCCCTCTTTAAAGAGTTCAAAGTATGGCTATTTCCTTTCAGGCGTTTTTGAACACATTCGCATGCAATTTTAGTTTCATCTGTGAAGATAACAGGTGCGGAAATAAGCAGCAATTACTTATGTGAAATGGGTATGTGTAAAAACTGTAAAATTGGCTATTCAATGTATAATTTGGAATCGTTAATATAATTAGCATACAAAAAATGTAAATGTGCAATTAAGAAATGAAAATGCAAATACTATTGATAGCATATATTATTACAATAATGAAAATATAATTATAAAATGAAAAATAAAAGTTTAATAACAATCTTTATAGCTTTCGACGGTTTTTTTTTTTTTTTTTTTGTCTCTAGTATATACGGGAACTAAATACCACGAATGTGACAACCATTTGAGGTTTGCAGTATTATTCTGCAAGCGTTTCTTAGGTACAAAAAATAATTTTTCTTTCTCATAAGAGATAAATAAGTAACTTGCTGAAGGTAAATAGAATTTTCTCAAACTGAAATGAGACGTTTTTGCATAGCAATTAAAATTTTTTTCCGTCCGAATCTGTTTTTTTGTGTGACTAAATTACATTGACTTTTAATGACTGAAATCAGATTATGCAGAAATAGTGTAGTTTGAGAATCCTGAAGTAAATGAAATTTATTTCAAGGTTAACATAAAATTACCAAGTGCTGAATAAAAATAAATAATGGTTTTTAATAATAGTTTAATACAACCTTTCTCAAACTGTGAGGCGTGTCCCCCTAGGGGGGCGTGATAACTCTACGAGGGGGGCGCGAGCATTTTGAAGTCGAAAACAAAAGATTATTTTATAAATTATTAATTTAAGGAATTAAACAAACAAAATACATTCGGACACAATAAAAAATAAAATACACATTTACACTGATATAATACACTTATAAATGTATCAGTACTGCACAATGTATTTTATAATTAATTTAACAATACTAAGTGTTCATAACAAGTTTAATAATTTCCTTGGGCTTGTCGTATACAAAATTATATACAAAAATTAACACTCATCTTGATAATTCGTATGGTTTATAATTAATGCCTAACTGCCGATTAAATGTTACGCGCATCGCTCCCCAATCTCACTATTTTCCACGTAGGCGCGCGTATGTTGATGAATTAGGGGAAGGGGGAAGAAAGGAATAAATGTAACTGCGCAAACACTGTCAAGGTCCTTTTATTGCATTCCAAAACATTCGGAATAATTTTATCGATAACAGTGCACATAAAAGATCGTACTTGGGAAAGACGTATACATACGTCAGGGGCAATTAACGCTTTGGTTGAGCGAAACTTTATATACTCCGGTAGCACATCTGATGTTAAAGTCGTATTGTAGCTTTAACGTTAAAGTATAGTATTATTGAATTCAATGTATTTTATCGAGGGGGTAAGCACGATGAAATTTGGAGTGAATATTGTGTCGCAAATATTGAAAGTTTGAGAAATACTGGTTTAATAATCAATGGAATTTTCATTTCGTATCATAATTCCGCCTACTTCAAAGTAATAAATGTATGTTGTGTTGTGTCATGATCAGGGACATCTTAAATCCTAAAGTGCTGACAATATACTATATATACGTCTTGCTTAGCCAGCGAGTTGACTTCCCTGACGCATATATACGTCTTTCAGAAGAACAATCTTTTCTTTGCGCTACTATCAGAAAAGTTATGCTGAAGACTTTGGAATGCAATATAGTAACCTTGACAATGCCTGCGAAGGATTTACCAATTTCAGAGAAGGATTTCCCAATTCATACCTTTTCTCTCCCTCCCTCAATTTTGTGAAAAACGCGCCTATGTGAAAAACGGTAGCACTAGGGAGCAAATCGCGTAACTGTCAAGGGGTTAAGACTACTTCGGGCTGAGCCCTTATACAAAAGTAGACTTCATCTGGGACCCTAAAAAGAAGATAGTCTATAGCATGCCTTAAAAATTCTTGTACAAAGTATGCTCTAAGCAAACAAATGTGCATTACATACAATCTCACAAGGCTAGGCAAAGGCCGGCTCGATCGACTGCTGCCTTTTGGCTACATGAGTAAGAATGGCGTAGGGTGGGAAGGGTGGTAGGCCTAGGCCTGGACACGGAAGAGGATCATCATACAATAAGGCAATCTTGCCACTGTTGCCAGTTAGTTGACATGTAGTTTGAAATTCCCAGTTTTGGGAGAATATGAGCGGGAATAACATATTTGATCGTTAAAATTATTCTAATCATGATCTTATTGAGAGTGAGTCTAGAACGAGAAGAGGCCCTGAGCCTGCGTCAGTTGACCCCCACTTTTAGACATTCTTGGTAATGATGATAGTTGAAAAAAAATCAATCACTTAGGCACTGCATTGCGATCACCGTAACTTTCAGACACACATTTTTATTACTGTTTTATATATTTTTCATCAAAGTTCTAGAATGGACAGATTATTTGCGTTGAAAATTATTTAAAATTGTGAAATATTACGAAATATATGTGTGCTACCAACATGAACATTATAAATTTAAATAATAAATCTTTTTTTATTCTTTTTTTCAACGTTACCACTGTAGCACTTTGCATTTACTAAAATTTTAAATTCATAGCTTTCCATAAATTTGGAAATTTTAAAGTTTAATTGAATATCTACGATAAGTATATGCATTGAAATCGCATGCATTTTGTATGCCATCTCTTATCATTATAAAAAAAACTTTTTTGCTCGAAATTTTTAAGAAATATCTCTATTTCTATATACATATATGAGAAAAGCGACTCACACTCACTTATCACGAGATCTCTGGAATTATTAAACCTATTGACTTGAAATTTGACAGGCATGTTCTTTCTGTTAAGCAGATTTATTGAAAACGGGTTTTGCAGAAATCCCCCCCCCAAGGTGGAGGGGTGTGGAGGAGTTATGGGGGGGCGTAATAGATTAAAAAATCTCGTTTTTGAACAATTAGTCTACAGATCTGGATTTTCGATAATATGTTTTTTTTTTGTTTCGTAGAAATTCGCTAAAATTGGTATTCAAAAAAAATCGTCTCCAAGGAGGGAGCTACAAGGGCGAATATATTTCTTTTTAGAAAAAAATTTCCAATAAGAGTGATAAATATATTTCCATTTTGGAAATCCTAGTCCTGTCCTTTTAAATCACGAGGCAAGAGTTTTAAAATATAATTTTTGTTGTTTTGATATTAAGGAGTAATTCATACATGTCACCAATTTGGCTGTGGTGACGCTAATATAAGCACCTAAAATTCTAACTTAAATCACCTGAAAAAGTTGTTCTAAAAATACATCCTTTTTTCTTTAAAGTACGGAAAAGGTTATAATACGTTGTGAATCAAAAAAGTTTCACATTGTAAGACATCGAAAATCTACTGTTATTAAATTTGTGTTGCCAAAACCAGAAACTAAAATTTAGAAAGAACATTTTTTTCCCGACGATTTTTTAGAAAGACAAATTTAATTCCACCACAAAGAGTTAAAAAAACCCGAATATATACAACCAAAAATAAGTATATTTACAATAAAATGTGCTGAAATTCCCCCCAAAACTGCTCCAAACATTTATTTTCGCAAAGTTAAGGCTTGACACGTCTGATGACGTCATACCTCCATACCTGAAAAATAGCTTAAAAATTAAATTTTAAGAAAATCTAAAGCGAATTAAAAAAAAAAACTTTTCGAGGTTAATAGCATAACGACCTATAGCTTTTACATGCCAAGTTTCACGCTTCTGGGTTGCTTAATTTAGCCGGAATAGCTGAAACACACAAACCCAAACTCTCTTTTATTAGTATAGCTTAATGTGTACCGATATGTACCGAGTCACCAAAATTTGCAAGAAAAGTTGGGCCACGAGTTTGATTATAATATTAGATTATTATTCATAGATTTGTTTAGAATACATATATTGTCCAGATTTCTGCATTTTATGGAACTACATATAACTCCAGAATCTTATTCTTCAAAGTCAATGTTTTTTGTTGAACTATTTTGACCTGACCGTCAACGAACTTTACTTGATTAACTTCACCCAGTGCATTAATCTGTAATCTTTTTCCCAATGGCTGTTAAGTTAGACAGGACAGTGAAGAGTGTTTGCTTACAGTTAAAATTCTCAGTACAAATAAAAATACGAGAAATCAACATTTCAAAGGAAACTCTCATTGACGTGTTTTATGTTTGGAGATTTACGACCCAACTAAACATCTATTTTCTTTGTTCGAACATTAGCTTTGTTTTGTTTGCTCAACCCGCGTGTTTTAATTTACAATCTCTTATAACCGTAATATTATTGGTAAACAAAGAAAGTGACTAAGTGATCAGAGGTTCAGAGAAGAACCCTCAACAACAAACACCATTAAATAAGTCATCGGCAGTAATAATTCAATCAGTGTCCAATATGTAAACTGTTATTTGTGTTGCTCGCAAATATTCACTTTTCAGACACAGATTGTTTATTTTGTTTTATGTAAACAGATTGTTTACTACTGTGTCTGGAACACCGAGTATTGCCCTATTAAACGAATGTCTCATCTTTTTTTTTTTGTTTTTTTTTTGTTTGTATTTGCTTCTAAAGAGGAAGTCAGTCAGTCAATGCGATGGAAATATCTTCAACCGCGAATAAAAAGCTCACCTGTTATGTTTTTTCCCCCGCCAATTTTGACACGTTTGACATGTCAGACGATTTATGAAGTCTCAGCTTAAACAGAGAAATCACTATTCTTTTAATGACTTGATTTAATTCGGGGGAGTCACGCCTCATTTGGGTTCTTCTCCGAAAAACGTTCTATCAAAAAACGTTCTTTATTATTTTTATTTTTCAGACCCTTTTCCTTTCATGCATGGAAAATAAAAAGTGAAAAAAGATCTGCTACTGATGCTTTAAAAGTCGACTGGCCTTTTTTTTTGTTATTGTTGCTATTGTCTGATAGCTTCAAAAAATTATTTTTCATTTTTTTATTAACGGAAATATATTTGCATTTAAATATATTCAAAAGTCTTCTAAAATTTGATTATTGAACGTAAAAAAAATTTTCACCCAAGGAAAAATCATTGTACTAAGTTCTCATTTTTTTCGTATTTTTTTTTTAAAGTTTGCTACTGAATTTTATTTTTTCATTTTTTAAATGAATTTACGAATTCTGGATATTTTAATTGAAATAAACAGAAATATTCAAGAATGTGTATAGATAATTTCAAAATAAGTCATAGCATAATTTAGATAAAAAAATACAGCTATGTAATGATGCATAACACGCACACACACGCACACCATATATATCAAACTACGGTTTATTGATATCGATTTCTTCCGCAATAGTAATGATTTTTCAAGATACATAGAAATTCGTTTGCGCGTTTTTGAGGTTACATATCGATAAAAATCTAAATTTTATATATATAGAACGCAAAATGAATGAAGTAGTGATCTATACATGAAAGTCAAGGCCTGCCTTTAATGCATATATTTATTTGATGAAGTGTAAAAGTATTAAGATTATTAGAAAATTATGCATTGGAGCGTACTGAAATGATGTTATTAAAATTTGATGCTTTAAGTCACAAGGTCGCGAGCTCGAGTTCAGCTTTGTTTCTCTCAAGTTGTGTACTCTAGTTAGGTATCACTATAAACCTGTCGTGTAGGAAGGCCGAAGCATGTGAAATCTTTCGAGGGTAAAAGTCTCCGCATTAGAGTGGTGTAGAAGTTTGGACTGTGGAAGACCAACTCTGGTTTAATCCTTGTTACTTGACTGCGGCCCATAATTACGTTATCAGTGCTCAAAAATCACTCGTATTGCTTATCAATGTTAAATGAATGTGTTTAGTTCCTTTTGTGGCTTCTATTTTGTTACATTACTGTCGTGAGCTTATGCACGAGGGTATTCAAAAAGTATAGATTGATTAAACATCCCGCCCAGGGTCGACTCCCAACCACCGCGAATACATGCGCGCCAATTTGTTTTTTTCCTCGCTTATATGTGAACCAAGTTTTGCTGCTGAACGGTCACGCATGCATCTTCGTTCTATAGCAGGGGTACTCAAACGTTTTTCTGACAGGCGGCATATATATGTTGTATACGCTCAGGCGACACCAGCGCCACTATATACAAGGAATTTTGAAAAATTTGTTTAATCTTTTTTTTCTTTTCAGTTTTAGTATTTGTATAATTTTTACTTGCATATTTTCCAGCCTGGTCGGGGACCGACCACATCAGGATGGACGAGTGTTGTATACGCTCAGGCGACACCAGCGCCACTCTCTGTAAACCACGGATGTAAGGGGGAGAAGAAATAGACTTACTCTTCTCCCAGCAGCACGCGCCTAGTCAGGTTTAACAACCTGTAGATGTCATTAAATATCCTTAAAATTTAACGTCTCTCTTTCATTCAACATACCCCTAGACACCACCCTCTCTGTTACATATATGTTAGCTCTTTCATGCGGGCCGCATACATATGATGGCTATTTCACGCGGGCCGCAACATGAGGATTAATGGGGGGGGGGATGCTTTAAGACCAAGAAAACATAGAGAATTTAAAATGTGGAAATTGATCAAAACATTAAAACTCCTAGTTTGCTTTTTTAAATTTTTAATTTTTGTCACCGAATTTTTCTAAATTGGAAGTATTTCAGAATCCCTCTTTCCCAATTTCTGCATCAATAAACGGTTTCATATGAATGCCAATGATATAACAAATTTCCTAGGGTGCTTTTGTTATCGCTGTGACATTACCACTGACAAAACACTTTTTTGCTGTTGTAAAGATTTTTCAAGAAAGCCTATTTATCATATTTTGTAAGAGATCTTCGAGGAAAAATGTAATTGAACGATTCCTTATTTATTGGTATTTTTTAAATACACTTTCGTGACAAATCAAACAGTTACTGAACCATGCTTGTTTTTTAACACAAAATAGTCACAATTTCCAATCGTCTTGCAACAATCTATTTTCTACGAATATTTTTCGCTTGCAAGATATGAAAGATAGTTAAAAATTGGCCCCACTCATAAAATGGTCGCTATTCCACTGTTGTCTATTATCACTAATCAGAAAATATATATATCAATTCGCACCCATACGACATCAACAACAAAAAAAAAAAAAAATGTTATATTTAATTTTTTAACAAAGACTCTCCCTCCAAATGTTCATAAACAAATGAATTTTTCAGAGTAATAGGCTATGGATGGGCCTCTAGAAAAGGCCCGATGGGCCGCAGGTTGACTATCGCTGTTTTATATCCTTTCAAATGACTGTGTTCTCGAAAATCCCACCAAATGGAACGTGCGTAGTATCATTCGCTTTCTAAATGCACAGAATGTTCCCCTTATCGAAACTCTTCAACGACTTAGACACGTAACCCATAACAAAAGACTTGCAATATTTTCCCTCAAAAGTGTTTTTGATTCACGACATTGTGTGACCACAAACCTCAGCAGGAACAGAGCGAGAACTTCAACACCTGAAGCAGGAAATTTTTGTATGCCTCCTTACAACCCTGACTTGACACCAAATGGTTTTCATTCCTACTTAATTGAAAAACTATTGCTAAATCGGGAAGATTTCAAAAAAGAAACCACATCTTTGCTGAAATTTATGGAGGCTAAAGAGTATAACATCGAAACTAAGAAGTTGGTCCCACGTTACAATACGTTTCCTGACAGCTATAACGATTACAATGAAAAGGAGACTAAAGCAGCGCGACTTTGTTAATAAAGTTTTCGTGTTGATGTGTTTTGTTTTTATTTAGTTATCCGAAAACGTTCTTTACTTTCTACACGACCCTTGAACGAACCGATGCCATTAAGAAAGGGATAGAAGTATTTTGGTGTATTGAATTTAGTTTAAAAATAAGATTAAAGATCAGTAGTTGTTCTCACAGATATATGTGTATGATGCAGTTTTGTTGGAATTGACATATGCTCAATTGAGGATTGATCAAATAATTATATTAGAATCTATATTATTATATAGGATCATATTAGATCGAATTCTAATAGTCATACGAATTAGGATTCAAAAGTTCCTGGACTGGAGCCAATACCGGGGAACATTTTTGCTATAAAGCGAGTATGATTACATTTCTGTGTTATATATTGCATTTTCCCTCGTTTTTTAAAAGAAGTTTATCAAAACTAACGTGACCGATGACTCGCCAGGACTTCGTATTTTGTAGGCAGATATATTTAGCCATCGGCAATTGAAAGTGCATTTGTTTAGCAGATACAGAAGAACGTCGTTTATCCGAACGTTTATTATCCGGAACTTCAAATGTCCGGACCAAAGTCCGGATACGTTTTCGAACAGTTCAATGCTTAACAGTTGCTTCGCGTGTGATGCCAAATGTGACGGGAAAATCTAAGATGAGGGGAATTTGAGTAGTGTAATTTGAAGGGGATATTAGTTCAGTTTGTTTCCAAATGAGGGGGTGTATACGTGCTCTTTTGTTGATGTAGAAACCAGGATGGCATGTGATGCAGGTGACTGGATTTCAAATACTAAAATATGACGAGATTGTGACTTCCGTGCAAGAAGAATCCGACCTTGTCGACGATGAAACGGTTGAAGACGAGGACAACAACAACAACGAAAGTAGCAAGGGTCGATCAAATGCTGACGTTAGAGACAGCTATGGAGTGCTATGAACAACAATCAGACTGTTGTCCTACTCAACTACTGCTGCTCAAGAAAATCAGAGACCTTGCAGCGAAAGGACGAAGGCGTACAATGGCACAGCGAAAAATAAGTGATTATTTTCCACAATAAAGGTAATATTGCGACATTTTGCATTTATTTTGCTTTTTCTTCAAGCACGTTCCCGCATGGGATGATTTTCAATATTCGTATAGTGTCCGGTTTCATATACTGCATTGATCGCATTCGGTTTTCCGTTATCCGAACGGTGTCCGGTCTCAATTGATTCGGACAAACGACGTTCTACTGTAGTAGAAAGCATGGGGTCGCAAACCACATTTACTGGGAGTAATTCTCAAAAACAGTTAATGAAGTGTGTGATGTCGAGGGGAATGAAAATCGGACAATGCGAGGTAAGAAATACAGTTATAAAACGTAAAGCATGTTTGCAATACGAACAATGTATTAGAGCTCGACGTCAAAAATGCAACAATCACATTCGGTTTTCGGTTATTCGAACGGTGTCCGGTTCCAATTGATTCGGATAAACGACGTTTTACTGTAATGAATATAAAATTTTGTGTTCGTTTCGAAAAAAGTGCAACGGAGCCTTACGAAATGTTCACTGCATGTGTAATGCAGTGATACATTTTCGTGAACGTAAGATTTGAGTGGCATCGACGTTTCAGAGAAGGCAGAGAAAATGTCGAAGACAACAAACACTCTGGACTTCCGCAAACTTCTCGCACCACTGAAAATATCGAAAAGGTTTCTGCGGCGGTACTAAAGGAAAGGCTTCAAACAATAGCGCATGTAGCAGAATCAGTTGGGATATCCTCAGCCACACGTCAATGGATACTGACTAAGGATCTTTTATCGTGGGGTGTGTCTACATATCGTTCCCCGCATGTTAAACAAATACCAATCTGCAGATGAAGTAAAAGTGCATCGCAGGCTGAATAAAGAACATAGCTAAAAATGGATTCCAGAAATGCTTCGATGACCTTTACAAGCGATGGCAAACTCGATGGCCTTATTTCGGAGAATGTGTTTCAGCAATTTAATTGGTAGTATTTTTTAAATTATAGACCCAGTCTGGGAACTTCTGAATCCTACTATGTATTAGACAAATAATAAGTACAAGATCAAGTCGAATTGCAGTTATGATATTGCGATAAAATAGTTTTCTGTAAATTGTAATATTGTATTTATCAATTTAACAGGCTGGATAGAGGAAAGTTGTTGCAATGGCACGTCCTTACATCAATTTGGTGAAGGAAAAAATTTATGTGGGGGAAAGGAAAACCCCTTCTCTCCTCCTCCAAAAGACGAAATGGAGTTTCAATGGAACAGATTAGAAACACTTGAGTACATTACATCGAAAAGATATTGCACATTTTTTGTATGACATTTTACCATATCATTTCAATAAACGTAAAGGCACCCAGAGGAAACTACTGGTTTCGAATTCTTTTTCAAATGACTACGTGATGTATATAATTTCTTGAAAATATCCAACAAAAGAAAATCTTCGGAAAAAAAAACAAATAGAGCGAATGAATTATTATTTTCCAAACCGACATTGAGTTCATTTCAAAATTGAAGCTTTCATATCTTAATAAAAGAAATCTACAAGCCTTCGACCAAAAGAATAAACCGAGATGAAATAATACGATTAATGAAAATACTGAAGTTGTTTGATCACAACCGCACACGACCTTTAATTTATTCTTCTTAAAAGCAATCAAAAGAAGATTTGTGTTTTCTCAGAAAAAGCCAGACAATAATTTAAATCTCTATTATACCCTAGTCACCAATTCAATTGTTAAAAATGAGACAGCTCCAATGAATGCGTGTTTAACCAGATTGAGTCATTTCGATTTTTTTCTCTCGTTTTTTTTGTATTTTAATTCTTCGGTATTTGTGGAACAGAGCAGAAATTGGATTTCTGCGCATGCTCATATGTATTCGAAATGACGGGGAAAATCTGCGTGTTTTTAAATTGTATCTTAGAACCTTTACTTTTAAACCTTACATAACTTCAACGAGAGAGTCTAGTTGCAGTTCTTCTTTGATTGAGTTGGGATTTGGAATTGATTTTAGAACAAGCGATTTAAGATATTAGATAGCTTGCGCATGCTCAGTGGCTCCAGTTTTTACTACTCGCATCCATTCCTGATTTTTCCATTATAAGAACAACGATTGCGTCACTTCACTTCAACAAAAGAGAGACTGTCCAAACAAAATAACTTTAATACTTAATCCGAAGTGTGTAAAGAGGCCTCTGCTTCGTCAAACGACAAATACAGCTGAGCGAATAATTCGGAAGACGTCCTACGAAGAATGAAAAAGAATTAAATATAAAAAAGAAGGAACGGCTGTTACCGGAAGAGACAAAGAGAAATGTCCTTGAAGTTTGGGACAGGGGAAATCGGACCGAAACACGTGCACGCGGGTTACAGTCTGCGTCTTTTTTATAGGATACCCTCATCTTTCGAATATCAAGATAGATACTTTTTTCCCTTGGTGTCTCGTTTATGCTGCAGTCTAGACATGCTAAGGTGACGGAGCTTGGGGTGGACTGCAGTGGTCCTTAATTTTATTCAAGCTGCTCTTTTGTTCTAGCCATTGCCGTCTCCCAGCAGGTGGTGGTAGTGTCGATAGTGGGTCCAGCCTTAATTCAAGGCCGGGCCCGAAGGAATTCAGCGAAATACTTACCAAACGTGATCATTTATTGATGTCATTTATTCTTATATTTTTTGTAAGTATGGCATATATTTGACCTCACTATTTTGAATAAGAGTTTTTCTTCTTCGTAGACTTTGAAGGTGATCATCCGTGACGCAAATACAGAAATATTAACGCTTTGTGAAAGAGAATTTAAGCATCAGTAACACAACATGAAATATGCACCAGAATATACGTAAATCATAAATTTTTTTCTGGGCTTTTTTTCTTGTTATTTACCTTTTTTTTATTTTTTTAAAATCGACAGATGGCAGCACGGTCTACTTTTTTTCATCAAAAATATTAATTTTTTCTCTCTTAATCAATCAGTGCTAATGGAATTTCATTCTACATTTGAATTGAAACTCCCATATTACACTATACATGAAAGAAATCTGTCTCAAAGTAAAATTATGCAACAGGAAGACTGAACCGAAGTTTTCCCAAGGTTTTCCGTCTTGTAATACGAAAATGCAATTTTAGAATTTTTTTTCAGTTAAAGAGAGACAATTAAAAAAATATTAATGTAGTTTGTACTGTAAATGATATAATTTAATGAAAATTATTGCAATATCAAGATAGTTGAATTTATTTTTAATGAAACGGAATTTATTGCAGGTTTTGATTTCATAACTGATGTAATTACAGTGGGAAACACAGATAAGAATATTAACTCTGATTATAAAAATTTTCCCCTCGTTTTTCCAACCCATTTGCATAAAAAATCAACATAATAAGTTTTGAATAAGCTGCACTTATTAGTTTATTTTTTTACAAACTAATATTTAATTCAATGACTGGAAAGTATGTAAAATTAATAGTGCGATTTACATCCGTCCCGCGTAGCAAGCGACATACATAGAATTTTCGATTATTTTATCGCTAGAAAAAGACATTTAATTTTCAAAAGGAAATATTATTGTCTGTAAGACAGGTTTTACAGAGTACTTCAAAAGGTTAATCAATTCCTTGAGATGTTAACCCGGGAGAAGACGCGCAGTCGTTACTAATGTTAGCGGTCGCGCGGTGTGTGACAGTCACCATCATCCATTTTTTTAAATAATTTTTTTTGTACACGATAAAAATCGCAATTATAGTGAATGATTTAATTAAGAGAAAGTATACTCATCTACGTTCAAGCAGTTTTCAATTTTTCCTTGATAATTTGAGAAAAAATCAAATCAAACTGAACTAAAACATTTCAAAGGCGCATGCCTTTGCTGCCTGACTCCAGATCAGAAGGTTGCGTGTTCATATCACGTCCGGGTCACCAATAAAGTGGCGCGCTTATCCGGCAGGACAGAACCCGGGACCTTCGGGTGCGAAGCCAAGTAACTTGAACACTATACCAAAATGATCACTTTGGTGCGGAGGTTGTTACTGGCTTATATAGATGGAATCGCTACACCTTTAATAAAGGACACAAATCACAGACACTATTCACTAATATTACAAGAATGATATTTCGGGTAAAACTCTTATATTTTGTTCAAGTTATTGTAGTTTTATTGTCCATTGATGATTGACAAATAGCATGTTGAACTTTTTCTTGCTTGTGTTTTTTTGACAGGGAGCGGTTAGTTCCCATGAAGTCTGTCATATAGGAGGATACTGACGAGGGTTCATAGGTAGCAAATAAACAATTTTCCCAGAATTAAAGATTTCGTGAGCCTGGGATATGACTCTGTGTCCCGTGCGACTGCTCCTGGGTAAAATGCATACATAGTGTATAAAACTCTGTAAGTATAAAAGATTAAACTTATAGACGGACTGCTTTTGAAATGAGCCCGCAGGAACTTTTTTCTGTTGAAGAAATTGAATGAGACATTTTTGAAAAACATTTCCTCTCCCTAAATTTTGCGCAATCCACTCACCGAAACAACAAACTGAGCACGTATTTCAAATTAAGAAAGAGGTCACGCACGGTACCGAGTGGTCATATGCTCGAACTCGTAGATGACATTATCGAGTCCAAACAGAGCAACTGAAGACCCACCGTGCAAGGAGCTGATGCACGAAAAATCTTTCAAAGCTTAAATTTCTCCCGTTAATGTGGTATTTAAGTTAAGATAGAAGTGTGAGAGCTCAGGTTTTGTGTTCATGTCACTTAATCGCGATTGAAAATTGACAAGCCAATTGCCTTCGTGTTTCTTCAAAGTGCGACGCAAATTAAAATCAAACTAATAATTAAAAAGTATGACAGACTGGTAAATGGTAATATTAAGTTCTTGTTTTTTTGTAGGAATAGATCCCTCGCCAGTTAGAACCTAATTTGTGTAAACTTTTATTCTCTTCTTACTTTTCATGGTAAATACTTATGGCTTATTTCATACACTCATACATTTATTAGAAGCATTTTCTTCTAAATGGTAATTATTTTATTTTTTATTGCGTTTGATTTAATGTAAAT